>PVKZ01002938.1:0-173951 GCA_004027375.1 Macroglossus sobrinus
AGGCAGTTGAGAATGCATAGAATGCTAAATGGAGGCCAAAGAAGAAGAAAACAATGGTAGCAATACCATTATACTAATGTGTGTCCTACAGACTAACATTCTACATGGTCTATGAAAAGGAGATGGAGTGTGGGGATGGAGAGATTGATGAATCTACAGTTGCAGAATTCAAATAACATTTATTTCATAAATTTTTATGTCAGATACTTAGCAAATAATGGCCTCAATGAAATAAGAGTTAAAAGAAAGAAAATAAATAAATGTTATGATATTATGTCCTATACACTTTATAGTAATATATGATCTTAAAAGTAATTTTAAAATAAATTGAAATCATCATCGTCTATTAAAAAACAATCAGGGCTGAAAATACACCTAAAGAAGTTATATATAAGACAACTCCCTGATTGATCATTCATATACATTATAATGTTAATGGTGCTCCTAGAAGTTGGTGATAACCAGGGCCCTGAAAATACTGTTATTTTCATTATTATTCTAGAATCTCCCATACTTCCTATTTAATATTAGAGTAATGAAAGACCACTTAGAAATAGATGGAAACTGTCACCTTGGATTATAAATACTCAGCAGGTCTACTTTTGTAAGAGTAAAATTTAATATGCGTACTTAACAAGTCATAATTTTATTTATTAAGGGACTAAGAATAACAAGACCTTTCAGTTATATGATTTATACTTTTAAGAATGTACTTTCTATTTCAATGATACCAGAATATTTCATTTATAAATTAGAAAAACTATATGGGTAATCCTTTAAGCAATGATAACACTGCTTTCTAAATAAAACAATCTTTATTGATCTTTTGCCTTAATATTCTCCAAATCTAATTTCCAAACCCACTAAAGCACAACTTTCATATTATAAGGTATTCAGAACCTTACTGGTCCAAGATGTTTTTTCTCCTTATATTTTATCACACACACACACACACACACACACACACGCACACACACACACACACACACACACGCACGCACGCACGCGCGCACGCGATGTAGACATTTTTACCGTTCTTGTTTGTCTTCTCTAGAATTTCCAATATATAAATGTTGCACTGACCACCAACTTGAGTAATTTAAATAATTTTATCAGTAATTCATGGCTATTTAATAAAATTATTGTAACAATATATAAAGAAAGCTACCAGTGGACATATATCAGTGTGGGGAAAAAATGGTGGAATAGCTTGTTTTGTCTTGAAAACTTAAAAGGGTAGGTTAATTTATGCCAACAAAAAAAAAATCAATAGCACATTGCGCACAAAAGAAGAATCAATCATCATTTCTATGGCTTCTATATTCATTATGACATGAATTTATTGAGGAAAACTTTGCATTCAAATGAAATTGAATTTGCCTCTAAAGTTACTAAGCTCATCAGAGGCATAGTCAGGGCCTTCACAACAGAATCCCTTAGTGACTCCCATCGTTAACATTAATCTGCAAACAGTTAATAGTGAATATTGGTTAGCTTCAACAATATTTTGAGAATCATAAATCTTATATTTCAAATGCCACAATAATAGACATTTCCATCTGCTGTATCTTTATACATCAATTTTAATTTTATTAAAAATTCCCTTTAATGTACCTCTAGTATACCAGGCCCTCAAGAATATTTTTGTTACCTGCAAAGAAATATCTGTAGTCATTTGTATTCATTCTTCATTTTTGTTTTGTTTTTCAGTCATACTTTCTCTGAAATTATTTCTTACCACTTTTGTGACCCTTACTAATCAGAAATGTTTTACTTTCTTAAAAGCACATTTTAAATATTTTTCTTCATAATGCAACTAACATATTAATAAATAAAAGAAAATGATGTAATATACATTTCTGAAATTAAGAAAGTTTTTTTAAATTAAATATATCTGGAATAAAAGCTCTTTGAAAAAAATATCTATATATTTGTCTTCTATGTGCTTTTAATGTCTCTGTGTATCATTTATTCCTTGAATAATACATGAAAGTGGAGAAATCAAGATTACAGTTTAAGTCCATGATTTCTTGTTTCAAATTGCAGCTTATAGTCCCTTGGTTCTAGCAAGTTCATCTGAGTCTTTATTAAGTTAATATCTATTTGAATGTTGAATAAATGTATAAGAAACCTTCACAAGGCCTTACCTTCCTTCTTAGTCCTGTATTAACATAAAACTGAGCTAACCAGCCCCTCACACTGCAGCGGGAAATCTTTCTGAACCTGCTCTATGTCCTAAACTAATGTGCCTTAGAGCTGCTCTGTCAACCCATCACCATTTCCCAGTCCTTCCTACTCTCTGATATCAACACAATCTCCATTGCATTAGTCCAGTTTCCATCAAGGTTAATTGAGTTACTGATTCCACCGATTTGAAGAATGCTGTGCTGCAATATGGAGAACTGTCCTAATCTCAGAATGTCTCTTCACCCAAATCTTAAAAACAAACAAACAAACTTTTTTCATGCTAAAACAATTTGCAAAAAAATGATTGAATGAGCCTTCAGTTTAGAGGCAAACACACAGAAATGAGCGTGCACACACACATCCACCATAGTTACAAAGCAGAGAGAACACTTTTTGCTAATTCCAGAAAACAAAAATTCCAGTGCAGGAGATGTAGAAGCAGATCAATTTAGGACACAAAAGAAAAGCCAGGCTGGAACCATACATGTCTTTAGCTGCAGGGTTAAAGATCAGCCCTTGGGAAGAATCAGATATCTCAACATGGGTAGCTCTACCTAATGATTGCCGTTTCAATACTGGTGCCCTAATAGGCAAAATAAGAAATAATTTTTTTTTTTTACATTTGCAGTTCTCCAGATGTGGAACAACAACAACAAAAAGATCCTCTTCTGACATGAAAATATTCTACTCATCTTAATGCAACCTATTTGGTGAATAATTAAAAGCATCTTGCTTATTGTCCTTATGAAGTTTTATGTTTTAAATAAGTCTCTATAATTCTGTATTTGCCCTGTTGATTTTGTTGTTTTACCAATATTCAGGCTTTGAGATTTTTTTCCCTCTATTATATAGCCTGTTGTCGATTCCTGGAAGTGCTCCAGAGCTAAATCATAATCCTCAAATGTGCAGTTTGATTGTTTTATTCAGCACCTATATGGACAAATTTGATAAGCACACAATTTATTTCTTTATCAAAATTACTAATAATCATGTTTAGGTCAGAATAAAAAGTATAGTACATAGAAGGAGAAGACCCAGTATTTTATTATTCTCCCCAGCACTTCTCAGGCCCAAAAACATCAAAAACATTAATTCTTCTTCAGAATTTAAGCATAATTTATTTACAGAGGTTAATGGAAAAGTCCAAATACATATTTGTTTATCATCATAAATTCTTGTAAAGATTGGCAAAGGCTATTATTCCGCAAGTGAAGTTTAAAGATACTGGTACAAAAATTTTCAGAGAGTATATCCTGGTACAAAGTATTTAAAAATAAAAAAGTACTTAATATATTCTGTTAAGATAGATTGAAATTAGAAGACTGGAACATGCCACTTGCTCACTGGGGTCACTGGAGGTGCCACAAAAGAAAAAGGAAACAGGATGAAGAAACTTCGATTTATGGAATTTTAGAATTGCAAATTGCCTTCCAGATCAGAGACCAGTTGCATCATTTAATAGATGAGAGAAGTGAATAAATTACTTCCTAAAGTTTGCAAAGCTAAATAGTGGCAGAATTAATACTAGAATCCAGGTTTTCTGACTCTTAGTTAATACGTTTTTCACTATTCTAGCTGGTCAAACAAATTTTAATGGGTCTATGACAGTAAGCAAATCAATGATTCATTTAAATCTACAACTATTTATTTGCTAATCCTTGATGGTGTCCTAATATATGGTATGCCTACAAAATTTACATACTAATTTCATTTAAATTCCTAGCTTAGAGATACCCAGAATCATGGTAGAAAATCTGTGTTATTACATTTTCAAATACTGTAATGAGAAGCTGTGATTAAGATAAGAACAATCTTCTTAATCTTTTACATGAATAAAATGTAAATAGCTACCTTCTTGATTTGCTTTATAAGTAGACACAATTTAAAGTTTGTCTTTGGAAACGTTTCTTTGCAGTGAGATTAACAAATACCTTTGTGTGTGAACACGTATATGGTATAGCATTGAAATATAAATCAATTACTTTCGACCCAATACCAGCAAGAAGCTGTACTGCTAATTAACAAACTTTTGCTGCTGCTCATTAAAGAGTTCATCAAAAACGTTAAAAATTTTAGGACAAGCAAACTCTAGAGCACTGCTATTTAAAGAAGAAGGCAGATATCCATCTGATTGGATTATTAAAAATTCAAGTATGAAAGAAATGAAGAAAATATTCCTGTGGAGATATATCATCACATGCATTGACAGAAGGACTGCACTGATATTTAGCAGAAAGATATCTCTGTGGTCACTTAATACAGCTATGATTCCCCAAATACATAACAAAACAGTGCAATTGTGAATGAAGCTACATATCAACACACACGAGGTCATTAGCTAAAGCAAAGACAAATGAAAGTCTAATGCCTTGAACAATATTTCCTAATATGTTAGATTTAAACTAAATAGTTCCAATTTTTCAGAGATTATACAGCTGTTTTGTTTTCAACAGAGTAAATAAACAAAGTAAATAAAATAAAGCAAATAATATATTTATATTTACAAAAATTATATTTACATATAAAATATATTGCAGGTCTTCTGAGGAAAGAATCACATCAACGATTGATATCAAGTGTAACTTCTGCCTGACACAGGTGAGGGCCTGACCAAGATAAGCCTAGAAACGTATGGGTCCCAAGTTCAGTTTACTAGAAGTGGAGAGTGGGAGAGGAGGTCACCGGCCTTTTCTAGTTCTCTGCAATTTCCCTTCTCATCGCTTTACCCACAAATCTGACTCATAAGGCTTCCTTATTGTATGACTTCACTGAAACTTTATGAACTGACCTAGAATCTAACTACTCTGGTTAAGTGATTCTTTCAGATGTGTTCTGTTTCAAACACCATTTAAATGAATTTAGAAAAGTGAATATATACAGTTAAAAATTGTATGTATTTTCACAATACAGGAAAACAAGTTAAAACCTAAGAATCACATACTATCTTATTTTAAAAGTTAAAATTAAATACGTAGGCCAGCTTTTTTTATTCATTCTAATTCCACTTTGCATTCTAATCAAGAATTCTAAAAATGTATTTCTATTAATTCCTTAGGCATAGCAACTTTATGTTATTCTAACATACATGATATGTGTGAGCTTGACTCATTCTGAAAATTTATGAAAGATATCAATAATTTCCCAGCTTTTCATTAAAGAGGAAAATGAACATGTCCACTATAAAAGCATAATCATTTAAAAATATCCAACTTAAGTGCAGGTCCAAATTCAAATACTAGGGTTTTAATTGTAACTTTTGACAACATTTCTTGTCTTGGTATCTATTTTGCACAAGAAAAAACAAACCAAAAAAAAAGGTTTTTCTCTGTCTAACATATTAATCACATCAGAATTTTATTGTTTCAAGCCTCATAGAATATTGAACTAGCTACCTATTGTCACTCCAATTTAAATGTTGTTTTAATCTCTCCAAAAATACATGTCTTTCAACAAAAACAAAAACTGTCGAATTAGGTACTGCAGCGGCTTACACAGTGCTGTAGTGGGAAGGCACGTTTACTATAATTATCCACACAAAGTTAGGAAAAGGATTATGGAGTGGTTAAGTGCACTCCCATTTCTACTTGGCAATCTAATATTACATTTTACCATTAAGCAAAGGAAGTCTTTAATACATTAACAACATTCCATCTAAAGCACCTCACAGAGAAAATGCCATAGAACACTGCAATAAGCCCAAACGTGGATGCAACTCTGTTAGATATTGAGTATTTTTAAATGTGAATCTGTTATGTCTGCCTTAATGAGGGATTGTTACAATAAACATGTCAAAATTACCACAGTTTAGGGATATAATTGATTGATCATAATTTTTGCAATACCATAAAAACTATCTAATGGAATGTGAACAAATTCTATCCTTTATCTGGAAAGCCTCCAAAATTCTATAAATATTATGAAAAAATATTTAATGGATTTCCTTTGAAAGAAGGGTTTCTCCTTTTCTCATCTGTTCTTCCTCAATATAAAAATAAGCTTGAAAATGTCCTAAATGATGCTTTAGACAAAACAATCGCTTTTTTCAAAATTAGAGATGTTGCTCTTAGCAATCCTTTAATAATAATAATAATAATAATAATAATAATAATAATAATAAGTAGCTGTCTACACTCAGTGTCTCTGTGCCTCACCATTCATCCACTCATTAACTCTATGTCGTGCTCCACTCTGGCTACCTTGCCATTACCACCACCAGAGTTTTCTCAGAACACCAACAATCTAGAGGGGAAAAAAAATAATAATATACACACACATATATTTTATTCATTCACTTGTTTACAAACAAGTCATTTCCATACCTTGACTATTATAAATAATGTTGTTATGAACATGGAAGTACAGATAATCTCTTCAAGATAATGATTTTTTTTCCTTTAGATATATACTCAGAAATGGGATTGCTATATCGTTTGGTAGTTCTATTTTTAATTTTTTGAGGAACATCTATACTGTTTTCCTAGGAGCTGTACCAGTTTGCATTACCACCAATGAAAGTTTACAAGAGTTCTCTTTTCTCCACATGCTCACCAGCACTTGTTATCTCTTGTCTTTTGTGACAGTAGACATCCTACTAAGTGTGAGGTGATACTTCACTGTGGTTTTAATTTGCATTTCCCTGCTGATTAGTAATACTTAGCAGTTTTTCATATACCTATTGGCCATTCATATATCTTCTTTGGAAAAATGGCTATTCAGTACTGTTGCTATTTTTTAAATAGGTCATTTGAGGTTTTGTTTTTATTTTTTGGTTTTGTTTTGCTATTAAGTTGTATGAGTTCCTTGAAAATTTAGATATTAATACCTTAGTAAATGTGGTTTGCAAATATTTTCTCTCATTCCATAGGCTGCTTTTCATTTTGTTGATAACTTTCTTTGCTGTGCATAAGTTCTTTAGTTTGATGTAGCCACATTTGTTTATTTTTCTTTTCATTGCCATTGTTTTTGGTGTCAAATCCAAAAAAAAAAAAAATCACTGATAAGATTGATGATAAGGGTTCTACTCACTACGTTTTCTTCTAGGAATTTTATGGTTTCAAGTCTTATGTTTACGTCTTTAACTCATTTTGAGTTACTTTTTGTGTATGGTGTAAGATAAGGTTCCACTTTCATTCTTTTTGTATGTGACTGTCTAGTGTTTTCAAGATCATTTATTGAAGAGATTATCCTTTCCTCATAGTATATTGTGCATTTTTCACCAAGCCACATGCTCAAGAGATAAACAAAAATGTCTGTTTTTTTTTTTAAGTATTGTAGAGTACCTGGTTATTTACTTAGCATAGTTACTTATTTGAGAAATATTTTTGAAATTAATATGTAGTTGTATATTTAAGCACTGTTTAGTAAAAAGAGTATGTTATTCACACATGTAAACCTAATTATTTTAAGCCATAATTTTATATTCTGCATCTATAACATTAACAATATTAATGATAATAATGAAAATTTTGTGCATGTCTAAGTAAAGACGAATCCAACATTTGCAGTCACAATCCTGAAAATCAAATTGAAAGGTGTAGAGCATTACCCTCTTCAAAATGATGCTTGCATGAGGTTTATTAATGTGTGTGTGTTTAATAGCCCTTTATTAGTAAATAGTATTTGTATAATACATTAAGGAACATAATTAGCAGAACAGATTATTTATGTCCCCGTATCTTTTTTTTTTTTTTTTTTTTTTTACGATGCTGTTTTATTTTTCCCAGACTCTCTCTTGCTCTCTGAATGAAGAAACTTTATTTCTGGCAGGCCTCTAGTCTGTTTTTAGCTTCTAATTTGAACTCAAGAAAATTCATGATTTTATATGCAGACATTTTAGGTATGTTCAGTATTGCAGTTGGCACACGTCAGTTCGGGGATGAAGAGCTAAAGCCAAAAAGCATAAAGGATTCTAAGGAGATGGTTTGAATTAGTCTCTCCTGGATACCTCACCTCCTAACTCTTATCTCCTTCTCCTTAGTCACTGTCTCTGTCTGCAAATAGTATCAAGCAGTCAAGGCTAGGGGCATACAATGGAGTCCCCAGCTCCATATTTAACTGTGAAAGAGATGGTAGAGGAATTTCTCCCTAGAGAACTGTATAAAAGCTCTTTAGGAGAGGGGTTGGGTCCTACAAACTTACAATCTTCCTCATGTAATAAAAGGACAGTGTTAGTCCCCTTGCCAATATTTTGCCTCCCTGCTCCTTACAGAGCTGAGAAGAGACTTAAAAAATTGACTTGAATGTTCTTTTGCTTCTGAGGCTGAGAGAGAGGATTAGAGAGGTTTCTAAATAACAAATCCCTAGGAGGCTGATAGGCTCCTTACTAAAGGAGTGAACAGAACTCAGCCACCACAGGCCTGCTGAGATGGTATGCCCCAGAAGCTAGAAGCCATGAGCCAGTAAAATTAAAATTTATGTGCCAAAGATGGGTACATCAGGGAGAAAAAGAAGAAGCAGTGCAGTTAGAATTTAGCTCTAACATGAGAAGGAAAACCCTAAAAGAAACAATAGGAACATTAAGAAGAATCAAGGACAAAACGAAATATAAAAATTGGGGGATGAGAATACATACTTTTTCAAATAAAACAAAATCAGTGACTTTATTGACTGAAAAAGACTATGACATTGTTAAATATTAAAATGATGTCCCGGTATATGAAGACAAACTATAAAGATGAGGAGAATAAATTTTGGAGGCTTAAAATTAAAATAATAGAAGTTCAGAGAAAATAGAAATGAACAGAAGAGAGACAGTAGTTAAACTAATAGAGAAAAAAAAAATGTTCCTAAGCTGTAGAACAATCTGGGACCTTAGATAGGTTTAATACATTCTGGGCAAGTTTGATGAGAAAAGACACACACCAAAGAATATCTTAATAAAGACAAGGAGAAACAAATCACAAGCTCCCTAGCCAAAAAAACTGGTTACTTAGAATGGGGAGGGAGGAGGAGAGCACAAGTGAGGGAGTGAGTCTGTCTTTGGACTTACCTACAACAGAGAAACTAATAAGATTGTAGAATGATATAAGTAGACCACTGAGAAAAAATAAAATATATAAGGGAATTTAACCAAGAATTCTATACCCATCTAAAATAGTATTTAGTATAGTATAGTATAGTATAGTATAGTATAGTATAGTATAGTATAGTATAGCATAGTATTTATCTGTCAGGTAAATGTGATATATAAAGATATAAAGACTATATCACTCACATGCTCCTTGAGGAAAATATTAAAGAAAATACCATTTATACAATAATAATTCAAAATGGAATTCTCAAAACATAAAAATGTGAGGAGAAAAAGAAACAGTATTAATCAATAAATGCAGTTCAAATAGATGATATACTGATATGATTCATAATCTGTGTACATGATTTACAAATAATAAAAATTATTGAAATGGAGAGGATACATTATAAGAAAATGCTAATTATAATCTAAAAAAAGATACTAAAGTATTTCAACAAAATCTGTTGATAGTGGCAAGTAGAGGAGGAAAAGGCAAGAGTACTCTGGGAATTGAAGGAAAGAAGCAGCAAACAAATCAGACCTATGAGTAAGGAAAAGGACATTGTTTTAATATACTAGTAAACTGTGAGTTCTATTATGAGTGATCAAGGTACTGAAAGTTGACTAAAGGGAAAAAATATGTAAGAAATAAAGAAGAAATGATACACATTTTTAAAATTAGAAAAAAATAAAATCAGTTTTATTTTTATTTATTACATTACACTAAATATGAACTAAAATTTTCCATTAAAAGCCAAATACATTCATATTGGCATGAAAAACATATAGCTCTATGCTATTTACAAGTAACACGTTTAAAATAAAGTATTAAAAGAGCACTGGAAAAAGTTATTGAATAAAAATTTAATCAAATAAAAAGGACAAGCAATGTTAATAATAGAAAAAAGGATATAAAATGTAGAGTTTAATAGGATCTAGAATAAAGAAGAAAATTATAATATATGCATATATGTCTATAGGCATAGAGGTCTAAGAGAGCATGAACATTTCCATAAAATACAAGTAATTCAGGGTCACTGGTGCCATGCAAGGTGGTCAAAAATGATAATATAGAGATTAACAACTATATATATTATATATATAATATATTATATTATATATTATATATATATTATATATATTATATATATATTATATATATATTATGTATATATATATATTAACTTTCCTTAGATTGATAGGAGTCCTCTCTCTATACATATTACTACTTATGAAATCAGAGCCATACTAGCAAAAATATTATCCTACAAATCTAAGTCATATGTTTTAAATAGTCCATAGTATCAAAAGGTGAAAACCTTACAAAAAGACAGTTCTGAGATTTTTACTAGGACATATTATAATTTTTTCACTATTATAAGTTCAAACTCTGTTCATTTTTGACATACTGCATTCACATGAGATAAAGTATTAACTAATTTGCCTTCTAATGTAGTTCTGGCAGAAGAAACTAACTATATTTCAAGTAGCCAAAAGAGTGTTAAATATAGAATCTGGAGATTATCAAAATGCAAGGATTTCTAGTAATGTTAATTCAACCATACAAAACATATGGTACATTTTATATCTCTCATTTGAATACTATTCAATATCTGTATTGACAAGTTACTGTAAAAATGACTGTAAAAATTTAAAAAACAAAGTACTTAAGCTTCAAAACCAATAAATACATTTGTAATAGATTATATAGGTATATTAAAAAGCTTTCCATTTTTAAGATAAGAAAAAATGGCAATACTTTGAAGAATGAAACAGAACTAAGAAAAGTAAAATTTAAGAAGATTCTTATTCTTAATAGAATACCTCATCAAAATTTGTAATTTTCTTAACTATAAATATATAAACAGATGCTAGGAAGATTTATTTTTCTCATAGTCATTGATCTCTAAATTCATAATGTGATATTATAACAGGAAGTATTTAATTCTCTTAATACTACCTGTTTTTTAGAGACTGAATAGACTTTTAAATTGCAATTATAATTAATTTAGCTTATATTTATTAATTTAAGCTAAAATGTATTAGTTTTTTTATTGTTAAATATCAGAAATTTTTTCCCCTGGCATTTCTGTTAGCTTTGTCCCCTTTGAGTTCCTATAACTAGATGCTATAGTTAGTTTCATTATTTAAAAAGAAAAAAAAAACTTTCATAAAGAGAATACTGCAGAACAGTGTTGGCTCTTGCTCCGCACCCCCTCACCCCACCCACCCCACACACACACATTCAACTAGACCCTTTCTCCTTTTCTTTTTCATCACTGACTCATTACGACAAACATCCTAGAATATTTTCTTCATACAGAAATAAAGTAAAATGGTGAGAAAATGTTAAAAGTTTATTGTTTCAGTATGATAGTATGTTGACTCTGGAGAAAACATTTTCTTAACGTTAGTTAAGATGGTTTCCGATAATGTTTCTTTCCTTATTAAAATTTATTAATAATACATACATAATATGCAAAAACTTATAAGGTAAAAACCAAATTGCAATTATTGCAGATAATCACTACTAATATTTTGTAATTATTTACCTATTTGTGAATTTAGAGAGAAGGATAAGAAGGGTAAGAATGAAGAGGAAATAGCCCCTTTAAACATTTTTATACATAATATGTGTGAAGCTACTTTTATAGCAAACATTTTAATGATTGCACAGTAAAATATCTTAAGACTGATTTATATCTTGTTTAACAATCTTTACTGTTAAACTTCTAAGTTGTTTTTAAAAAATCTCCCATTATAAATAATGCTACAGTAAGTACTCTCATATATAAACCATTGTAAATATTTCTATTTTCTCAGGATATAATGTAGAAGTAAAATTACTAGTTAGTATTATGTTTATATATTTGTCTTTTGAAAAATTTGATTAATTTTTGTTCTCTATAACTTAGATCTACATTTTTAATGCTCTTAAACAATGTTTGACTGTTAAAAATTTTAGCAATTTCACTGAATATATTTCATAAGGCCTACCTAAGCCTATATTTCTCATAAATATCTAAAGAGAGGACAAAAATTGTTTTCCACACATTAAAAATGAAAACACTAATATAAAACATCCAAAACAGAAAAGAAGTAAAGAATTTCTATTCACAGATGATATGATCCTATATAGAGAAAATCCCCCCAAAATACACACACCCACACACACACCTTACTAAAACTGATAAACTAATTCATCAAAGATAAACACAAAAATGTTAGTTATGTTTCTATACACAAACAATAAACAATCTAAAAAAAGGATTTAAAAAATCTCATTTACAATGGAATTTAAGAGAATAAAATACCTAAGAGTATGTTTAATCAAGGAGGTAAAAAATATTGAAGACTATAAAGCAACATCGGAAAAAATTTAAAAAGATGTAAGTAAATGAAAAAGATATCTTATGCTAATGGATTAGAGACTTAATATTGTTGTGATAACAAAGCAATGTACATATTCAGTATAATCTCTATCAAAATTCCAATGACCATTTTACAGAAATGGAAAGTATATTCCTTAAATTCACACAGAATTTCAAGGGGCCTTAACTATCTAAAACAATCTAGGGAAAAAAAGAAGAAGAAAGGTGTAAATCTTAGCTCAGGCTGCCATAAAAAAAACACCATAGATTGGATGGCTTACACAAGAGTTTATTTTCTTATAGTTCTGAAAGCTGGAAGTCTGAGATTAGAGTGCCAGTATTGTTTGGTTCTGGGTTTTGAAGATAGTTGCCTTTTCTTTGCATTCTCACATGAAAATGAAGGAGGGGGGGAAAGAAAGGAAGAGGAGAGAGAGAGAGAGACAGAGAGAGAGAGAGAGAGAGAGAGAGAGAGAGTAAGCTTTCTGGCATCTTTTATTATGATGGCGCTAATTCCATCATGATGTTCAAACCCTCATGAGTTCATCTAAACCTATTTATCTCTATTTTAGGGAACCCAATTTATTCCATAGCATTGGAGGATTCACACTTTCCAATTTCAAAACTTACTAAAGGGCTACAGTGTGGTACTGGCATAAAAACAGATATATAGACCAATGGTATAGAATTGAATCTAGAAATAAACCCATACATCTATGACTAGTTGATTCAATTTCAAAACTTACTAGTTGTCCCATGAGAAAAGAACAATGTTTTTTTTTTTCCCCCAACAAACAGCACAGGAACAATTGGACATCATATGAAAAAAGAGTGAAATTGGACCAGTCTTTAGATTATATACAAAAATTGATTCAAAATGGATCTATGATCTAAATATAAGAGATAGAAGCATACAACCCTTAGCAGAAATATAAAGATAAATTTTCATGATTTTGGTTTTGCCAGTGAATTTTCAGATATAAAACCCAAAGAATGAGTAACAAAAGAAAAATAGATCCATTGGACTTCATCGAAAATTAAAAACTTGTTCATCAAAGGACATTATCAAGAAGGTGAAAAGACAACTTACAGAAAGGGTGAACGTTTGCAAATCATACATGTGATAAGGGGATAATATTCAGACTATATAAGAAGATACAACAAAAACATAACATAATTAAAAAATAAAAACAAGACTTAATGGCTATTTCTCCAGAGAAGGTATATAAATGGCCTGCAAGCTCATTAAAAGATGCTTAATGTCATTATTGATTAGGAGAATACAAATCAAAGCTACAATGAGATACCACTTTTCACCCAGTGAAATAACTGTAAAACATAAATTAAAAATAACTGTTGGCAAAAAAGTGGAAAAATTGGAAACTTTATATATTGCTGATGGAAACATAAAATGGTTCAGTCATTTTGAAAAAGTTTTTGACAATTCCTCAAGTAGTTAAACATAGAACTATCATGTGATCCATTAATTCAACTTCTTGTTATACAGTCCCCAAAATTTAAAAATGGTATTCAACAAATACATGACACACATGTTCATAACAGTACCATCCATTGTAGCTAAAAGATAAAAATGACCAAAGTGTCTATTAATGGATAAGTGAAAAAAAAATTGTGATATATGCATACAATGAAATATTATTCAGTAATATAAAGTCATGAAGTACTGACACATGTTACAATGTGAATGAATCTAAATAGAAGCATCACACTGTGTAAAAAAGGCAGACACAAAGGTCACATATTATATGATTCCATTTTTATGAAATATCCAGAATAGGTAGAGACAGAATAGGTAAAGACAGACTGTCATATGCTAAAGGTTAGGGGTAGAAAGTAATGGAGATTAACTGATTAATGGGTTCAGGGCTTTCTTTTGGGGTAATAAAAATATTTTGGAAATAGATATAATGGATGCACAACATTGTGAATGTTCACCTTTTACTGTTTAATTTTATGTTATTTAAATTTCACCTCAATTAAAGAAAAAAAGAGAGAGAATATTAGGCTTTGAGAGGTAATGTTTCTTATTCAAAAATGTGAAAGAGGTAAGAGAAAGATTTGAGCTCCATATTCAGGCAATCTGATTGAAGATTCTGTGCTATTTTTTTTTTTTTCTGTATGCCTCTTTCTATACTTCTGTTTGGTTTTTGTGGAAAGTATGTTTTCTATATATCCATAGAATATTGGTGTTCTTTACATAAACACTCTGTATCATTAACTCATTTCTATCAGATTTTCTTTTATTTTTGATTTTTAAGATTACTGTATAAACAGATAAAAGTCATTTATCTGTTAAATATTATGCCAATATATTTTAAAATTACTTCATTTGTTTTTTTAATTTTGTTCATCACGTTTGGTATAAAGATGTTTGCTCTGAAATCTATCGATCATTGCTTTTGGTGTTTTACCTTTACAAGATAAGGAAGGAGACACTGTATTATCAAGGGGTGCAACATACAATTCCCAAATGACTTTTTTTAACCCCTAGATAGCTATTCCATCATTTACAAAAGCTTGAGATTTAAATTTTAAAAGATTTTTGAAAATAAAATTTTAAAATTCAAGTTTTTAAAAAGAAATGTTACTTTAGAAAAATTGACCTCAACTAATTTAGAAAGCCTCAACATTTTCTTCAGAGAGAACTTGAATTTACAGTGCCCAGCCAATTGCCAAGTTTTGAAATCAATTCACAATGCCTACAGAAATTAACTAGTAAAAATTTAACCTGAATCTGTTGTTTTCCTTCCCTATACTTCATTCTAGGCTGCTTCAACTTCCCAACACAGGGTGGGTCTATGGTAACATAAATATTTTCCCCCAAGAGCATCTCCTTGGCATTCTTAAGATATTTAATTGGATCAGAATACAGAGAAAAGAAAAAGTGCATAGTATTAAGTTGTGGGAAAGAAAAAAACAAAGAATGATGCTCAGTGACTTTAAAGTATACGGAGCAGGTAAAGAAAGGTTTGAAATCCATCCATAACAAGTAGCCTTAATGGTTACTTAAGGATTATGGAGACAATCTAGAGATATTTTTAGAGTGAGAGAAGACAAGAAAGAAAGACCAAACACTATGGAATATTAGCATTTAAGGGCAGGGAGGTGAAGAGACACCATAAGTGATATATTGATTCATGAAAAAATACAGGGATCAAAACAGCAGAGCATTTTGCCATAGGCATAAGGAAATAAAGCAAATCAGAGATAAATGGTTTATGCTGTCACAGAGGGATCAAGTATGACATGAAATAAAAATAATACATTGAATTTGACATTTATGAATTAAGTAAGGCCCTATGGAACATAATTTTAGACAGAAACCTGATTAACAGTAGAGATGGGTAAGATTCTGAAGGGAAGGAAGTAGGAGTGTACTACAGAGGGAAGAATTTGGCTGAAAGGTTATTTTTATAAAGAGACCTGATCACGTGTATATTCTGAGGAAAAAATAGCATTGAAAGTGTGGCTGAAGAAGATATTTGATAAAAAATAGACAGCTGGTAAAGGGTAGTACTAAATATGAGAGAGCATAAATTTAGAAGATAGGAAGCATTTAGCCACTAAGAGAAAAGAGTGGAAACTGCTTTTTATCTTGAGTGGAGAAAACATGTGAGAATAAGTCTGAGAGCTTGTCCCTTCAACATGTGTCTTAAATCCATCTACTTTCTATTCACCTTCCTAAATTAAGCTGCCACAGTATTTCTCCTAGACTCCAGCAATACAGTCGTAATTGATCTATAGTATTCCATTCTTACCCCACTTTCATTTCATTCTCCACAGGGAAGCCAAATGATTTGTTAATATGCAAATTGAATTATGTTACTTCTGGTTTAACCCCAGGGCAGCTCCATTACATTTAAAATTATATCAGATGTCTACCAGTGCCTCCAAAGTTTCCTGTGAGAATAGATCATTACCTGTATTTCCATCACACACATCATTATTGCTTTCTTTATTCAGTATGATCCAGTTAGCTTGGGTTTCATTCAGTTTCTTAAACACAACTACTTTCCATAGATAAGGCCATTGCTGATGCTGTTGCCTGTACCTGAAATACTCTTCTTGATAATTCACACCTAGCTGATTTCTTATTATTTTTCCAAAAATCACTTCCATAGAGAACACTTCAGTAACAAATCAATATAAAGTAGACCTCCTTCCTCTCAAAGCATCTTTCTTAATATATTTATAACAAATGAATCTGTTTACTTGTTTGTTTTCTCAACCAAATTATATACTATAATGAGAAAAAAAGATTATAATAAACACAGATGCTCAATAAATATTGTATAAAATACAATAAATATTGTATAAATGATACGATATCTAGATAGATGATATAGATACAAAGTAAAGTAGAATTGAGGTGTTAGTAGCTAAAATACTGAATTTCTCTATGAATTAAAAATCAAATTCAATTACTTTGCTAGAGATTTTTTAAAAGATTTTTTAGTTTTGTTAGAGGTCACATTAATGGTATCCTAAAAGGCTTTTCAGAAGAAGCTAAGATCTGTAGGATATATAAGATTTAGCTACATGGAATGGATGAGGAATAGTGTTTACAAACATAAAAAATGGTAGAGCAGAGGGACTGAAAAGGGGTCGAGAAACTAGTGGTCCCACCCACAGTAGTGTTTATTTCTTTGTGGAAGAGCTATCCTGTTATTTTGTTGTTCTTACTGTTGTTGTATATGTTTGATTTCATTTATGATTCCAAGTCAGACACAAGAAGAAAAATATAAAAAGTTCAGCATGTCTTTGTACTTTGTTTTATTTTTAAAATTTAATATATAGAAGAACTAAGTTTAAATTAACAATTTGCTATCCCCATCACTCCACTCCCCAAAAGTAACCATGTGAAAAACAAAAAAAACATTTTTAGACTTTCTAGTGATCATCCATTTTTCTGATTTAACCCCTTTTTTTTTTGATCCACTAGCATTAAACGTTATATCGTCACCTTTATGTACTTATCCATTTCTTCTTCAAGCAAGATTATGTAATTATTCTAATTTCTCTATTGATCCATGCAACTATAAATGACAGATTTAAATCTTCATTACTTGTCCCATCAAACACAGGCAGAATCTTTTGACCCTGACTTTATGAAAGGAGGCATTAACCTGCACATTTCTGCCTCCTTTTGTAGATCTATCTCAAGCCGCTATAATTTTGTCTTTAAACAAAGATAATAATATTTACATTCTGTCCAATAATCATAATAAAGGTTTCCTTACCTTGCCAACGGCTTGACTTTAAAAATTAAAAATCAGTGTAATGAAAATATATTTTTTTATAAATAACTCACCATTTATGCTGTCCTTCCGCTCTGGGAGGGAGAGGAGAACAAATTTCAT
This sequence comes from Macroglossus sobrinus, assembly GCA_004027375.1. Taxonomy (NCBI): domain Eukaryota; kingdom Metazoa; phylum Chordata; class Mammalia; order Chiroptera; family Pteropodidae; genus Macroglossus; species Macroglossus sobrinus. The sequence goes on from PVKZ01002938.1 coordinate 17,949, forward strand.
CTCAAGAATATATGACAGCTGAGCAATTTTTGTCAAGAAAAGAATAATTATATATATATATATATATATGTATTATATATACTTATTTATATTTATATGTATGCAAATTTCTTTCAAGTTAGGAAGAGAAGAAAGTGAAGATGAGAAATACACAGATAGTAACCCATAAGGTCTAAGTTATCACCCCTCATACTCTCCCCCAAACCCCCACACTTCTTCAGGTATCAAAATCTCAGATTCAGAAGTGTATAAAAAAAAACAGTTTTAATATAAATCATTTTTTTCACCCCTGAAAAGTAGCTTGATAACCCTATTTTATTTTGCTTTTATGTGCATATTTCATGAATATTTCTCTAATCTCCAAGATACAGCTGCAAACAATTTTAAGCCCTTTTGAGAAATCTTGATTTCCATGATACTTCTATGTCATTTAGCAGATATGGCAAATAAACTACTTTAGCAAGAAGTCTTAAGGAAGGCCTAGAAAGCTCGGACCTTTTTCTTCTTAGATTCAGATTGGGAGGATAGTATTTTTGTTCGTTAAATGTTTACTAGGAGCACACACAGTACTAGGTTATAGAGAGATGAACAAAAGAGTATTATCAGAGTGATAGATGAAAAAGGAATGAAGATATAGAAAGAATTACTGATACTTTTAACAAGTTAAATTGGAAGATTTAGACTGTAAATTTTGTTTTCTAAGTATAGTTTCTTGTTAAGTGCCCATTGACAGGCTAATTTCTTTTTAATTGGTGTTCAGAAAATACATAAAACAGCAATAAGCACAAAAAAAATCAATTTTGAGGAACACATTATTTGAATGAAATGTATGAAAACTACAAGTTAATAATAAAACTTAATATTTTTAATGCTGAAAGGTAAGGAGAAAAATCATACTCTCCTAACCACTCCATGGTCTATGGAGAAATAAAAATTAACATTTACAAAAGTTATTTTAAACAGATAATTTTAAAAACTGCAATCATTGTTATCTATGGGATATAACCAAAGCAAATCGATGTTTAAATATTTTAAATATTTGAGAATAAAAAATAAATTAAGCAAACATCATCTTAAATTAGATAGAAATCAATAAAACAAATAAAATAAAGCAGAAATAATTAGAGATAAATTCAGAAATCAATAAATTAGAAAATATTTTATTAATAATTACATTTGAGACCAGGTTCAATAAAAATTACAGGATATACCAGTATTTTGAAATCCAAAAAACTAGAAAGAAAAACAAATAAATATTTAAAATATATCTGACTATATAAATTAGACATGGTAGATATTTTCACAAGTATAAGAATATTATATATAACGATGTTAATAACTTTGAAAAATATCTATGAAATAAATGAGTATTAGGGAACATATAAAAAGTCTAAATTGATGCAAGAAATGATAGAAAACCTAATTAGTTGTAGAGCAATAAATATGTAAAATTTTGGAAAAAATAATTTGTAAAATCCTCCAAAAATAACGACCTGACTTGTTGGGAGCCGTTTCTGCTGCCTGTCTTGCAGACAGGGTTAAAGTTGCCTGCAAGCTAGAAGTTTGTAGAGCAGGTGGGCTCTATGCAGGAGGAAGTTTGGCTTAATGTAAAGAGTTGAAGATTTCTTGCCCCAGAAAATGGGAGATAGAGAACAGGAATAAGGAGGTTTTGAGAGAACTTATGTAAATGTCAGCAATTGTTAGCATATCTGTGAGTTTTGTTTCTCATACACGTCTAAGGGTATAAATATGCTGTGCTTAATAAACTCAGGGAGCAGTATTTACTGTTAGCCCTCCCGACTCTATCTTTTGTCTTTCTTTGTCTCTCTCTTTTTCTTTCTTTTCTCAATCCTCACTCCCCCTCTCAGGAACTGTTCGATCTTAGCCGGTGGGTTCCGACACTGACTTATCTGCATTATCTCTAAAAAGGTAGCTAGAAATAATTTTTTGCTATTGATATTGTTCCAAAACATCAAAACTCCATGTTTTCAAAACTAACCCAAACTTAACTCAAAAGTTTGACACACTTAATAAACGCAGATTAACTATAATACAATCTCAATTATATTATTTTGAACTCTATGAAATTTCTAATAGATATTTTTTACTTACTTATAGCAAATTAATAAAGGTCAACCTAAGTCCAAATTCAAAAGTCCTAATTAAATTACAGCAAATAAATTCAGCAGCATCCTTAAAGAATTATATCTGGTATTTCTTTATTCATAGAAGTATGTTAAAATTTTTAAGTAAATTTTAAGTATATGTTGAATGTAACAGAATTAATTTTGCTTTAACAAACAATATCTTTTTGTTTTTAGAGGTGCATTTAACACATTAGAATTAATGTTTTACATTAATTCTATCATCGTATGTGATCCTTCAAATTATGGACTTTATTTTCTTCACTTTGTTTCACTTTTCACTTTGTTTCATTTTGGTATCCCTTATGACAATTTTATAGTGTTAACTTTTTATCCTAATGTCTAACTTTATAATAATAACATATAAAGCATAATCCTTTAATTTTTCACAGTATCTATTGAATCTTTACTGTTAGCAATGACATTAAAACATTTTCATTTTTAAATTTATATGATTTATATTATCTTGTTTAATTTTTTTATGTATGTATATTTGTTTGTATGTATATTTAAATATTTTATACTTATATACAATATTTTTAATTTAAATTATACTTTTTAAACCTAAGACATAAAAGCTAAAATCAGCATATTCACTTTCCCACACTTTATTTCTCTTTTTTCTCTTCATTATAAATATATATACACAAAATATTTATATTACATGTACACATATTTATATGATCAGGCGTATAACATATAGTCTATTCTATAACCAGATTTATCAGCTTTATTTTAGTTTTAGTAATTAAATGAGTTCATTGTTTACCATTATTTTTTGGCCATAGTTTTTGTTTTATTTTAAGTCATCTTCTATTTATTTGTATTTTATTCACAGTTTTATCAAGAATAAAAATAAATGTTATTCAATATTTATATAACTTTTTCCATTCTAAGGTCAAAAACCAGATTCTATCTTCGTGTATTACATAAAAATAGATTTAAGCTATTATACTACAGAGATTAAATATAAAAACAAAAGGTTTAAAAATCTTAAAAATATATAAATCAATAATTATTCAATCTATGAATTTCATAGATTTTATAAAATCTATGACAGTATCACAATAATAAAACCTGAAAGACATTATATAAAATTTAAAAAAATATTCATGTCAAAGATCCCTTAAACAATTTCAAAAAAATAGAAAAAAATAAAAATAGTTACAACATATATAGCAGATTTAAGCTAATATACAGAATCTTAGAAATAATTAATTTTTCTAGCAGTTATTGTTAAGATGTTCATTTAAAAGGTCATTTTTCCATGGTCTTACAGATCTTAAATAGTCAAATATAATTCAGGCATTACAGATGAAAGAAATAGTTTGAAAAAAGAAAACAGAAGAATTTGGAATGATAAAAGGTCACTATAAAAAAATAGGACAATTTAAAAGTAAATATAAATATATCAATCAGTTGATTAAAGAATCATTAGAATACTGGACCTGAGCATGTTTCAACTTTTAAAACTTACCTAGTTCTTCAATATTTTTATTTTTCCCATACTCAAGGTTTGGATATTGCCTTGTAAAGATGCCTGATTCCCAAAACCATGCTTATGTGGTTTCTTAGGGCTAGAAGAGAGAATTTTTCAAGTTATTTGAGATAAATAATTATATAGTTTTTCATTCATTCTATTAAAACAAATGATGCCCCTTTAGGCTTAGAATTCACTGCCCCAAACATGAAGACACAAGGCAGTTTTATACACAAGTAAAAGAAAAGTGGGAAAGAAAACGAAGCTTGAAAAGTTACATTACACAGATGCTGATTGTTCAGAATCGCCCAGGGTCAAGAGAACCCACTGGCTTGCAACAGCTGAAGACAGAGTGGTTTAATTTGTGGAAAACCATTTAACTGTCCACACTGCAAAGGCGAAAGCTACTACCAACAATGGAAAACTCTGCAGGCCCCAGCCCTAGCTACTGTTCAGGCTATAGACTGTCACCTAATCAATATGTGTGACTCCAGGTCACCCATTCATCTTTCTAACCAGGCAAGCGGCTGCACTATGAAAAGTAACATCTTAAAAATAAATATAGATGGTACATTTTATCTGTAGGCAGAAGTTGGCACAGATATCTAACTCTACATCTCTAATATCTATATCCAACATCTGCAAAGGGCTTTCTCTTCATTTTTGCTTCCTATGTTATAATAATAGAATGTTACTTCAAAAATGAAAGATCTAAAGCTTATCTTATTCTGGGAAGTAATCACTCTTATTTCCTCACAATGAATTAACGTTCATAATAAAGAACATTTCATTATAGCAGCGGTAACCCATTTGGAATAAAAGTTTGAAATCTGCTGTTATTTTTATGACAAGCTAGAGCTTTTTGAAGATGTATTTTTTTTTCCAGAAGATTCAAGCAATTCTTCAAATGAGTTTGAATCTTCGTTTAGGAACAGGCACTTATAGAAGCTTAGGCGGAAAGGCACTTATATAATGGCTTCAATTTTACTTTGCCAGATAATGATTTAAACTGCAACACATCAGGGAGGATAATGAGCTTCTAGAGCTTTCTCCAAAATTTTACGAGGTTAAATCAGATCTTACTGTCTTACCTCATATCTGAACATTCTATTGGACGTGCAAAAAATTGCTTAAAGACAAAGATATATGGTCTTGAGGCTTTAAAATCCTTATAATACAGACACATATCATACAGATTTTGACAAGCCTCCCTGAATACCAAAGATGAGCTGTCATGGAATACACAGATTCCATAGAAACAAGCTCCAGTTATCAATTTTACCACTAATATATCTAGCTTATGAAAACATATTAACCCAATTCTGAATTTTGTGGATAGCAATTTAATTCCCCACTCCATTCTCTGCCTCCGGGGTACTAATAACTCCCAGAACTGGAAGTTCCTCATGAAAAGCAAAGTAATAATTTTCTTTGCACTTTGTAAAAAAATATTTTTAATGGTTTTTAGCAATCTCAAATGATTCTCTTTTCTCATTTTTCACCCATATCTACAATATTTTAATCATATCAACTTCAAAAACAAAGTTCAAAAACAAACAAAAAAAAACAGAAGAAACAAAAAATAATCAAATATGCACATAAAAAATGGCAAGGGAGATCATTAACATTAAATCATCACTGTTATACATTTTCAGTATCAAATTTTAGGTCTTAACCATCATTCTAACAAATCAACTAAAAAAAAAGAAACAAACATTGAGATACTTTTAGTTACTGTGAAATGTGGGGGTTTTATTTCTCATAATCTTAAACTTCAAAATGAGAAATAAAAAAGAACAAAAGATGTTTTTAAAAAGTTTCCTGCCATAAGAAAAACAAAGTAACTCAAAAGTCAGTCAACCTCGGGAACTGTTATCTGCACTAAACTTTTGGAAATTAAAACAATTTTGTATAGTAAAATAAGATCTTCTAAAAAATCAATAGACAGATGGCAGAGATACTCAGAGAGAGTTTTAGAGAATGTAGTTTGGACTATCCAATAAAAGCATCGGATCTAAAGGTGAACGCTTTTATTGAAGAGAACTTGCTTAACAATGAAGAATCTCAAAATAGAATGTGCCTAGCCAGGGCTAGCTACATAATTTGCTGGGCTCATGCAAAATAAGAATGTGAGGTCCTTTGTTCAAACATTAGGGGGAGAAAAAGCTTTTTTTTCTTTTTTCTACCATCTCTCTCTCTCTTTCATTGTCTTGTTTTTTTATTTGCTATTTGAAGTTGCATTCTCTCCACCACAAGGATACATGTGGGTAAGCATGGACCTTCACAGGAACACATGACCCTGGTGGTGATTTAGCACACAAGGCCGCTGTGACCAATTACTGCCCTCTCCATGCCTTCTCCCAGCTTCCTCTAGGGTTGGAAGGTGGCACCAGTCCCTGGAAGGGGGCAATAAGCAAGTGGCTGAGAACCTGACACAGCATGAGCAGGGAGGTAAGGGGAGGCTGTACTCTGCATGAGCTGAGAGTCCAAGTCCTCAGCACCTTACTCTGTTGTCTCCTGGGACTTCACAAACAAAGCACAAATCCAAATATAAATTTATTAAGAATTGTGATAGCGCCACCAAAGACGTTAAATTCTAATTGTATGTGACATCCCTGTTTTTAGTCTCAAGAAGTCAGCTTTATCCTCAGCCCTGGAGTTTCTCAACCTCAGGACTATTGACATTTGGGGCTAAATAATTTTGGGGTGGTAAAAGATGTGATGGCCTGTGTATTATAGGATGTTTAGCAGCAGCATACCTGGTGTCTACCACCAGGTAGTTGCCCAGTCTGAGAATCATTAATGTCTCTAAACATTACTAAATGCCCCCTGGGGAACAAAATTGTCCTTGATTGAGAACCAAAGCCTTAAATTAATACCTATTTACACAAAACCAGGGTGACATCCATTACACTTCTAACATTCTCATAGTGCTATGCGGAGAAGGGAGAGATTCCAAGACCACAATTACCCTTATGATAATCATTTAGCAGTTACCAAGTAAAGACATAGAAAGCATCAAAAGACAGGTTTTATAACAAACTTTTAGTGCTGAGATCTAACTCCTGGTTGGGGCAAAGAGCAGTGGCCTCAGCCTTACGAGAGTGCTTAGGAGATAGGCCAAAGGACACATTTAATGTTATTCAAACAGAAAACTTGGAGTACAGTTACTACGTTATTCATCTATGTCCTCTGAGACAAAAAAATCAAGCAATTTCCCTCCAAAGTTGTATGTCTCTTTAGAATTACTGCTTGGACTGGGAAGGCTCTGTAGAGCTAAAAACAGGAAAGAAAGATCAACCAGCTTTAGGAGCACCACTGGTATTATTGTCCGGGACACCCAGGATCAGATAGAAAATGTTTTCCCCTATCAACTTTTGTGGTTGCCATACTAATTTTTAGTGTGTTATATCTTTATATGTTTACTTTTATTGCGGGTTTCTAACTTCAAATTCTAATATCCCAGTGCATTAGTTGGCTTAATACGATTAGTCAGCAGCTTCTTTACCACTGTGACTCTCTCTCCAATACTTTTTCAATTCCCCTTTTTTTCCTGCCTACATTTCTGCCTTTTACCCCTCCCAGAGGCTCTCTTCACTTCTCAACTCCAGCAATTCTTCCTCCTTCAGAACCAAATCAGGTCTCACATACCTGATGAAGCAGGGATGGGTGTTGGGGGATCAAGAACAATGAAATCCACTAAGCTACTATTCCAGTCTTTCGTCCACCATTTTCTTATAGAAGTTCATATGGCTGATGAAGATGTACTCAGTCTCACATATTTCATACTGCTTTGTCTTTCTCCATGTGCCCACGCCAAATGCTTATGTCTGTACCTTTTCTTATTCATCCAGATCTAGATCAAATGCAGCTTCCCTTATGAACTTTCTCTGACCATTACATTCCACAATAATTACAGGCTTTCTCAATTTTAGAAACATGCATTGTTTGGATAGAATATGAGGCATACTACCTGGCACATAGTAGTCAATCAGTGACCATCTATAGAAAAAAATTCACTTCACCTTTTAAATCTGTGCTACATGTTGCAATGTTATTTTTTTCATTTTTCTCATTTTTTTCATCTATATTATAATTCAAGAGCAGAAAACATCCTCCCATGGGTAAATTAAAAATAAATTAATTAATGCATAATTAGTCACTACTTTAATTCTATTTCTCTTAATCTGTTTCCTCATACTGAAGCAGTCATTACCAAAGAAGTTTTACTCTCTATTCTTATAATCTGTATTGGTCCTAAATTCAGCTCTTCCCAAGCTCTTGAATGTTTTCTCTGGTCAAAGAAGAAATTGAAAACATGGACATTTTCTCACTGCTTCCTGCCGAATTATTGATTATCTATCAGCTCTTGGATTTTGTTTTATTGGCTAAATAATTATCCCACTGGAGCTTTTTTTCTGTTTTATAGTCCAAATAGCATATAGTAGAGACTAAATATTGTGATTATTATTGTAACCAGAGGTGTACAGTCCCTTATATTTTATAACAAAATTAAGAAGCATAACAAAATTTATTCAGCTAGAAGCAAACTGAGATTAATTTTTTGTCATAAGTAGATATATTTTATGCAATTCAGGTAAATTTGAATTGCATAAATTATCTCACAAAAGCATAAATAAATTAGACATCATTTGTGTCTTTACATTGAGACTAGAACAGAGTTGTAAGATTAATCATCTGAGCTTGTAAAAAATAAACTAACAAGTGAACAAAAATGATGAACAGTTGTGGTGTGAGACTAGCAAAATAGTGAGGGAGCAGTCCACCTATGTGGTGCTAATTAAAACCCATATTTTTTGGAATATTTGTAATCTCTGCAAATCAAATAATAATTTAGGCCTCAAAGGAAATGTTCAACAGATATAACCAATTGGCCAGAAAGATCATGAAGTTATAGAAGTTAATATAGGCCAGTTTTAATTTTGAATATATTTTGATTCCTGGAACATTTGTTGACCTATCTTTCATTACTGCAGAAGAATTACAAGACACATAAGATATGCAATGATAAGGTATATAAAGTAGTTGGTATGATTCTGCCTTTTATAGCTGTCTGACAATTTCAGGAATTAATATTAGAATATCACCTCATGTCTTAAAATTAAGAAAAATGTTCAAAAAACTTTCAAATAAAATGATTTTCTATAATTAAGATCTACTAAAGGAGACCATAAAAACCAGGAGAAAAGAATTTGTTATGCTAGTTTATTTTTCTTTTAACAGAAATAATTTGTTTAGAATAGATTCTAAAATTTTTAAATGGAACATATAATTAAATACTCTTAAGTAATGTGCATATATCAATTAAGAAAAATTAGAGAAAAGAGAAAATGATGCAGCAAAGTGACCAAATAGCAGGAATCTCTATGTGTCAATAAAAAAAAGGAAGATCAGCGGAAAGAACGATCACAACATATTCTATCCAGAACAGATGGACCAGGGAGTATCCACCTGTGCCAGCAGTGTCAGATGAAACTAATAGCCCATAGATTTTGAAGATAGTGTGTTTTATTCTTCCAAGCTCATAGTCACTCAGCAGGAGACAACTGCCATCAATTTATTCCAGTCAGTGTCACATTTTGTTATGACTGAATCTGCCCAAAATAGAGATCCAAAATTTGTAAATAAATAGTTTTCGAGATTATATGGGGTAACATGCAGTATAAGAACATGGGAGTTGTTGAAAACTCATTGAACAAGTAGATTAGGTTTGCAAAAGCTAAATATACAGAAGTGCCAAAGAGGAGAGCACATTTTCAATCCTGAAATAAATTTTCTCCTTCTTGCTCTGTCTCCCATGTTCAAAAAAGAATATCTTAAAGGTGCTTGTCAAAGTTCAGACTTTAATGAATGCAGAGCAGCCAGGCTTGAAAACGACTTTCTGGATATGTTCCTGGAAGCTTAGTGTGTTTTCCTAATCATATTAGTGGCAGCCAGAAACTTTGGGTTTATCTTCTCTTTTGACAAGAACCCACCAATATGCATGACCTTTTTGCCACCCTGCCTTCATTTCTAGCTATAAAAATACTATAATAGACACTGATAGCACAAAAATTACCATTATGCATAAGGAGTGCATCAGGGGACAGACATCCAAGTAACTAGAAAAGATAATACTTTTGGACTAAAAACTTTTCTATTGTATCTTGGGGACAAATTACAAATGCAAAGATGTGGCCTCTGATGTGATGCTTGGCATGTTATGTAGATTTTATTTAGTCCTTCCTCTTTCGGCCTGCCATGGCAACTGAACTGCTCGCAAAGTAACTCAGGTAAGTGGAATTAATTCACTCGTGTAAACATGCTCTTCAACAAAAAACAAAGTCAATTTTATTTCAATAAAATTGGAAACATTTGGAAAAGTGCTTAATTCGATTAATAGACAATTCATTATTCTCTTTGTTTTTCCGTAATCAGCAATTTACATATTACATAAACATTAGAATCAGCCATTCACAAAGTGAATATTTTATTTTTAAAAATTGCATATTCAGAAAAAATGTTTATATCATTTTATTCTCTGTAGTTCATTAAAATTATTCTGTATTCTTAAACATTGGTGTATTACTATCATCAATCATTAACATAATGCCCATATTGCTTCATAGCTCTATTATTAAGTTCTTTTTAAATAGTTTACTTTAGATTAATATATATCTATTTATTGATTTCTTTATTCAAGTAAGTTAAAACATAATATTCTCTAGAGCAATTAAATATCAGAGAGAGAGCTACAGAAAGCACTTCTATGTCATCATGTGAAAATAGGATAAAGTTTGCCTTTTTAGAATTTCCAAAAAGTATACCCTATCAAAATCAACTTAGAAGTTCTAAGAAGAGAATTTCTGATTGCGTGGCCTTTGAGGGATGTGGATGATTCCCAGTCATGCCAGGTTCCCAGTGTCCCATTAGCAACCCCTCAATAACCTCTCTCTTTGTTTAATATCATAACTTGGAAAGAAAGTGTTATATAAATATAATTGATACCAGATTATATAGCCTCTACTAGTACAAATGAAACCTATCTCCAAGTGTCATTACTGCCTCATCATTTGAAACAACAAACACAGAACACTCAGACATTACCCACTCTTGGTTTCTGAATGGTGAAAAATACACATAAGCATCACACTCACAGGAAGCAGTGCTAATAAACAATTAGAGGTCAGAAAAAAACTTTGTTTAAAGTATTAATAAGTACTCTGATTTCATATATGAATATTTGGCAAATGAAATAGTATTTTAGATTACAAATAAATATAAACATAAAATAAATACATACTGGCTTTTTATAATTATGGACCTAGGTATCAGTAGATGTAAATGTTCCTTTCTTTATGTGAATGTTTCCAGGTTATATGAATTGGAGCCTACTTTTTAGAGCAGGGCTGATACTAGGCCCAGGCCTGTTTACCATTCTTGGGTGATATCTGACTTAAGATGAGTTAGACAGAACAACTGATGGAGGCAGGGACCGTGGATCATAGTGAGTCACAAATGCAAGTTGCTTTTATTTCAAACATCAGACAACATTTATTATTAAAGTTGCAAAACAGAGTCCAAGATGGAATAAACAAGTGACTTAAGCTATAAACTTATTGACTTATTCAGATCATATATTATTTTTGTTTGTAAGCTCTCGAGCCCCAAAGAGTCCAAATCATCTTAGTCAAACTAAAAAAAGAGTTTGATATGGGGTAAATAAAATGTTAATTCTGAACCTGGGGACTCCTATCAACTTGTATTTTTAATTTATCTGATTTTTTGTTTCATATAATGATTATGTTTACCATGGGAGCATGAGGCTATCTATATATTTAGTCAACCTCTTAGAAGTGAATATCTGAGTTACTTTCTCAGACAAATAGTAGTTTGGCCATTGGCCTGCTGCACCCATGCAAGAACACCTATATATCAAGACTTCCCAAATTATAAATGGTTAAGCTGTTTTTTTATGTATTTAAGCATCAATTTATTTAATCTACGTAAATAAAAATCTACACTCTCTTTCCAACTTTGAAACTAGTTATTTGACCATTGCTAAGTTAGAAATTGAAAGTCTCCAGGATTTAATATCTTTATCTAAAGATAAAGAAGTGAAGGCATAATGTCATCAGTTCTCACATTCCATTTCACATAAACATAGGAGAGAGAAGATTCCTAAGTTCAGCAACTCTTTCAGGTCAATAATAGGTGTTAATTGTAAGAATAATCTTAGTAATGTCTTCATTGAGTAGGGAAGATGTGAGGATAAAATGAGTTTAGTAAAATGTAGATAACTGTCAAAGTTAAGTGAAAGGTAAATGGAAGTTCATTATACTTCTTTCATCTTTTTTGTTTACATTTGAAATGTTTCATTAGATTTTATAATTGTTCTTATTATACAACAATAACAATAATAATAATAGAGAGAGTGGTAGGAAAATTTGGAAGTGATGGATATGTTTACAGCATAGATTTTGATAATGATTTCACAGACTTACCTCTAAATTCACTTACTTGTATATGTTAATCACACATCAGCAAGTAGTTTTAAAAAATGTTTTATTATAAAAAAATTTAAAAACAAAATTATGTCAAAAATGCTACTCTCTCTATATAATTACCACTCACATAGAGGAAGAAGATTTTAAAAATTTGAAAAAAAGTGAAAATATAAAATACTGTATTTAATTGTTTTTTTTTTTTTAAAGTAACACTACAAGCAAATAATACTTTTTAAAATATTCTAAAAAAAACTCTGGAGAAATAGACATTTTTTACAGAACTCCCATTGAACTAAGAAAAAGTAATCTATATTGCATTAATCCTTTTCAAAAATCAAATTTTTCTACATTTTAAAGTATTCAGAGCAAACAGAAGTAATAATATATTCTCTTTTTTAATGTTCATAATCATACTTTAAAAAAAACTGAGACCATTAAAGTTATTTTGGTTCAAATATAATCAAAATAAATCTAATACTGTGAATTTCATGCCTACATATAGAGTTTTTGCTACTATGATTATTTTCCAATTTTAAATTAAGTCTGAAATCATAAGATAACCTTTGGGTAGGCATTTGAATTTCTATATTTATAAAAAAGAATACATATATAGAAAATAGAATTTTTTTCTTCTATATTTTTAGGTATTTTTATGTAAAGTATTTCAAAAGCATTTCTCAATCTCATAGTCAAATAAAATAAAACAGAAAACTTTTGTTGAATATGTTCTATATTTCCCAAATTACATAAAATTCTACATAAACTAAATAGAATAAAAAATGGTTTTTCTCTCTGAGAAGCTTATGATCCAGTTGGAGGAAACAACACAACTATGTCTGAAACAATTTGAGAATAGTTTGTTCTAGAACATGTGTCACTTATGGTAAAGACAATGAAGATTTAGAGAAATGGTGCTGAAATCAGTGACAGAATAGTAAGAGAGGTTTATGGAGAATATAAGACTTGGGCTAGGCCTGGAACAAAAATAGGATTTCAAAAGATAAGAGGGAAATGAGGAAGGACCATGCTATTAAGATAGAAGGCAAGGTTTGATTTTTGCAGTATATTGCAGAAATTGTATTTAGAATCTAGAATGTTTTAATGTAAAATGAGATTTTATAATAAGATAGAGTTCATACTATAAGTTAGTCTTTATAATTTAGAAGAAGGTTATGGGCAAAATTAGAAATTAGACATGGGATTGAATGTGATTTAGTGTGATTGAGTGTGATGCAAGAGCTATCACACTTAGACAGGTAAAGAGAAGTGAAGTAATATAAGGAAAAGTTCTTGAGAAGTGAAATCATATAAGAAAAAGTAATCCTTAGAAGTTCATGTGGTTGTTCCCTGCCAATTGGATTTAAAGAAAGAAAATCTTAGGATTAGAGATCTACCAAGAATCTGTTGTAGTGCTCCATATATTAGAGGATATAGTGGTTATAAATATGCTCTTGATTTAATACCCTTCTCATCAAAAAGTGGAGCCTAATATCCTTCTCTTTGATTCAGCTAGTCTTGACTCTCAAATGTATTTAACCAATAGAATAAAGTACAAGTGGTAATTCATCACCTCTGAGACTACATCATAAAAAGATATTATAGATTCCATCTTACTAGTTGGCTATTGGCTGGAAGCCTCCATTCCTTCCCATGTGAGTCCCTCCATAGGGCTGCTCAAGACATGACAGCTAACTACTCAGAAAGAAGCCTCTACCCAGCAGCGATGTGAGTGAGCCTTCTTGAAGCATATTTTCCAACTCCAGTCAAGCCTTCAGATGACTATAGCTCTTGCCAATATCCCGACTATAACCTCCTGAATGACTGAACCAGAACCAAGTAGCTAAACCCTCCCAGTTTTCTGACTCTTGAAAATGAGTGAGATAATAAATGTCTGTTCTTTTAAAAAACTAAGTTTGGGGGGTAATTTCTTACAGCATAATATAAACTGATAACAGAATCAGGGTTTAAAAGAACTAACAATATAAATTGTTTGTTTTTCTATTGTTGAATTTCTTTTCTAATTTCTCTTTGTGTGGTATGTGACAGGCTATTTTAAGTAAAAAATAAAAAAAAACTAAACTAAATGAAAATTGACTCACAGAAAACAAACTAGTGATTGCCAGAGAGGTGGGGGGTTGAGAGATTGGGTGAAAAGGTGAAGGGATTAAGACATATAAATTAGTAGTTTCAAAACAGTATAGGGATTTAGAGTATAGCATAGGGTATATAGTCAATATTATTGTAATAGTTGGGTATAGTACCAGATAGGTGCTAGAATAATCTGGGGGATCACTTCATAAATTATAGAAATGTCTAATCATTTATAAAAAATAAAAATAAAAATAAATCTCATGTAAGTGCTGCAATATAATAGTTTTGGTAAGATTGGAAAGCAGCCTCATTTTGACCTAAAGAGCATGTTGGCAAGATCATCACCTTCAGGAATCTGGTCATAATTTTGACATTTCCAGACACAACAGGATCAGGTCCTGAAAAACAAAATAATGTGATCAATATAAGTTCCAGATTAAAAAAAAAAAAATTCCAGCTACAATAGAAGAAACACTGGGAAGAAAGTACATAAACTTGTCCTTGCTCTGAAGAGTCAGTCCAAAATTTCAGTACCCGAGGAATAAATTAATAATCAGTGTGAACTTGGCAAGGTTAAGACTAAAACAAACTTCTGAGCTAAGTAGTAATAGAAACTGAAACTTCAAAATTGAAAGCCTGCTTTATGTGACCTCTATTGTTTGTGTTTATTAGCTAAGTCTCTCTACCTTAGTCAGTGTTGAGTGCATACTTATAATCACTTGTGCAAATTTCTTAGTTGGCATACCTCATGGTATACAGCTCAAATTTATTGATTATTTTTTATGTTGATTGCTTCTTGATGATATACTGTAGACTCTCATCCTATTGGTAAGTAGTCTCATAAACTAACAATAGGTAATTTTACCCCTAGAATTAGCACCATGTACTGAGTATAAAATTCCTTATTCTGCTCCTATGAAAAGAAAAATGGCACTTTTAAAAATAACTTTTGTATGTATGTTTTCTACAAAATAGACTCAATAGAATTGCAAAATATAGTCAATGGACAGAGTTTGATTGTAAGATCTATTCTTTCTGCCTTAGTATCTATAATAAGATAAATATTCTACCTTGAGGAAATGGAAGAATGGTGATCTTTCTAAGAGAAATAAAATAGTTAATGTTATAACTCATTTTTAATGGAAGAAAAAGTTGAGCTAAATTTGTGATTCCCAAAGGTTTCAGTAGTTTAGCAAATTAATAGAAGTTGCTCATAAATACTTGGCTGTCGTTAAAATATTTGAATAGCAAAACCTGACAAAACACATTTTGGTACATCATAGACTGAATGATCTCAAGTGTTAATTTTTATTTTTTGAAAACTATGAAAAATTCAGTTTAAGTCATATAAATGGAAATAACAAAAGAAGAGCACACATTGAATCATTACTCTCTAACAGTTTAAACAAGACCACAATGCTCTGAAAAGCTGTAATTTTTACAGCACTGATTTAAAGTAAAAATAAAAAATAAAAAGACACTGTGAAATTAATCTATACATCTCTTTCAACATTTCCCTAATAAAATTGAATCCCAATTATCTTATTATTAATCCAATAATGTGCAAACAGCTTCCTTTTGCCTAGACAGATACAAGTTGTCTGGATTCTGATTTTTTAGTGATTCAATAAGTAGGAAAAAGTTAGAGGGTTAATAGATTCAGTAGGCAAATGTGAATCTTGCTGTAATAGTCATTTTTCAATATTTTCAAGATATAGTAAGAAAGGCATTTTTTTATATCTTTCATGGTAAATAATCCTATTAATTAGCAAAACAATATCTATCATTGCACGCAATGAACTTTAAAAAAGATGAGATATTTGCAATTAAAGCAAATGATTTAAAAAGGCCCTCAGGATAAGAAGTATGATCCCTGATGATGTATATAATCAAATAAGGTATCTATAAAATTTTCTACTTGTTAAATGTCCAATCATCTGCATACTATTCAAAATAGACTCAAAAACGTATTCAAAAATACTCCAGAAGCTCTGAAAGTAGGGCTGACAGTATAATTTCTATCATTGGTACGGGTCATGAAAGAGTGAAGAATGGGTTTAATTTAAAACTTTACTCTGTTCCCATGATGTTCATTTGAAAATTCACAGGATGGTATTTCCCTTCTTTTGTGAAGTTGAAAGTTCTCTTATAAACATCTAAATTTTCTACCTTTCTCAAAGAATTATGACAATAGAGACCTCTTAAAACTATTTGTAGAATAATAATTTGGTATATCTCATGCCAATGCTGAACTTTTTATAACTGATTGTCAAGGTTCTATCAATAAGTAGGATTTTCAGCTAAAGTATATACCACCCAGATATATTTCAGAATTTCAAATCAACAAAAAATACAACTTTTTGGTATAAGTATGACCCAAATATTACATAGAACGTATGGAAATTTTTGTGGTTGATCAAAAATTTATATAATGTTACATGTTCTTATTTGACAAATATGGTAACACTAACAACCAGCAATTGCCTTTCTAAATAAATTGAAAAAATAGGAAGTGTAATCAAGAATAATAATATTAGTTTAATCAAAGAGACGATTAATAGGATATCAGAAGATTATTTTTTCAATTTTAATAGATAATAAAATAGCCTCCCCGCAAAGTGGAAATTTATATGACTGTAAAGTAAACTTTAAAGTTGGTGGTACAATTTCCATTTAGGTAAATTTGTTCGCATGAGTTTTGGTACATTGTGTCTTTAAGTAATTCGTCTATTTTTTTCTAGGCTTTCAAATTTATGAGTGTAGAGCTATTCATAGTATTCCATTTTTATGTTTTTAATATCCTGACGTTATCTGTAGTTATGTCCCTTCTTTCACTTCTAATATTAATAATTATATCTCTTTTTTTTAGTTCTTTTGACTAGAGACATAAATGTTATTGATTTTTTCAAAGAGCAAGCTTTTGATTTTTTAACATTTTCTATTGATTTCCTGTTTTTAATTGTATTGATTTCTATTCCAATTTTTCTTTATAAATTGAGATATAACTGACATGTTATATTAGTTTCAGGTATACAACATAATTATTCAAAATATGTATATATTGTAAATGGTCACCAAAATAAGTCTCTTTAACATTTATCACTACATAGTTAAAGTTTTTTTCTTGTGATGAAAACTGTTAAAATCTACTTTCTCAGCAACTTTTAAATATGCAGTACAGTAATATTAATTATAGTCACCCTACTGTATATTATATCCCCAGGAGTTAGTTATTTTGTATCTGAAATTTTTCTCTAATTCTTATTATTTATTTTGTTTTGCTTACTTTGAATTTAATTTGTTCTTCTTTTTCTAGTTCCCTAAGGTGAGAATAGATTATTGATTTTAGGTCCTCAATTACATTTTAAATATTAAGTAAGAAATGCTAACATCAAAATTTTAATATTTATCTAATAGTTAGAACTGGCAAGTATTGTAGGCTTTGTTTCAATTGTAAATAAACAAGAACAAGAAATTAAATATTTATGTGATATATTCCAAAATTTTAATAGCATGTGGAAAATTAGCTTGAAATACCTAAAAGTTCAGACATTTATTTTTATTTTTGGAGTATTCAAGATTTTTCTCAGGATTTACACTAGTAAAATCTCACTGGAAATGAGATCTGTCTCAATAATATTTAATGAACTATTTTTGGATGGAATCCTAATTTACTATTTTAGGTTAGTATTGTCCCTTCATCATATCAATGAGCTACACAGATGTGATAGCATATTATTAACAGTTAGGAAGCATTGACAATAATTTTATAAGATACAATCATTAAAAAAAAATTTATAAAAGAAAAGCAGTCATTTTTTCAAGTTTTCCTAAACAGTTTCCAACATCTTTACCCTGTGAAAATTGAAGAACTAATATAGCATGCAATAATTTAAGTTCATTTTACTCTTGGTAGTATATTTTGTTCTGATATAACTTGAGGTGGTACATTTTAAAATAGGTTAAATTATTAAGAAATACATAAATACTGCAATAAACATGGCACCGTGCCTTGAAAAATACCTGAAGTTTACTTGCATCAGTGAGCATAAAAAGATCTTCAGCTTGTAAGTTATTCTGAAATGGTGGAAGCAAGTTTATCTGAATTAGGAGGGAAAGTTGTAACTTTTGATGTGAATAAATGTCTTACATACATGGGAAAACTAATAGATATTTGAGATGTGCATATATGTGTTTGGTGTATTCCTTTTAGCTGAGTGCATTGTTTGCATAGCTTAATATTTTTTGCAGAGAAAATTGCACATAAGCAAATGCAAAATTTGCATTATGCTCCAATTATTTTTTAACATATCAATTACTTTGGAACAAATTTGAGTTTTCAAAACAAACATCATAGTGGACCTATCTGCATCTTAAAACTTCTACAATAGAAAAAAAAAAGGTATGATTGCATATCCATTGTCAATGCAGGCTTGAATAGGGAACTTGAGCAAATAAACCCATCTTTTACAGTTGGCAATCCAGGAACTCTTTGGGAAATTATTTGAACTGACACAGTTGACATGGTAAAGATCTGTGATGGATCTGCTGAAGAAACTTAAAATGTGCACTTAAGATCAGCCACAGCATGTGTAAGCCCCAGGAAAAAAACACACTTGCCCAATCAGTTTTACAATACGATCATTCTTGTGCTCCACGAAATCCCAGTTCACAAATAATAATGCTATTCTCCTATAAACTGATAAACAGTCTTTTTTCTATGTGTTAAGATAAAAAATGTATAGGTACTTTTTGAGTTTTCTTGGGGAAAACTAGTATGACTGGCTTGCCATACTAGTTAATATGTTTCTCTGTATGTAAGTCACACAAAAATAGAATAAAAACTTTAAGTATATCTAACTTCATAATGGCCATGATTTTTTTATTTGTATAATTTTATATTCTTGAAGATTTTATTTACAGGAGGAAATATGTAAGAGACAGTACAGTTTTATATGAAAGGTTACAAGTTTTAAACTATTTTTCATAAAATATTTATTTTTAAGGCTTTGTCAAAACAATTTATATACTTCTTTGTTTCTATTCTATATTACATATAGTTTTATGTTTTATTAAGTTATATCTTATTTCAGCATTTTTTTTCATATTTTTGTTATTTGCAGTTAAATAAGGGTATTTCTTACTTTCTAATATTTTAGTTGTCCTTTGATTAAAATATTTTCAAGCTACATTCAAACTTAAGAGCTTGAATATTTGATACTTTTAAATGAGATTTAAAGCAGGTGTTATTTGTACTGTATTTAATTTATATACTTATATTTATATATAACATGTACTTTATTTGTTATATGATATAGTTATAAATTTATAATATATTTAATTATTTAAGTAATTTATATATAAATATATAATTTATGTGTGTGTGGATATATACCTATAAAAATTTGGAACAGGTATGCCAGAGATACTTTTGAATATTTTTTTTCTAGTGATTTCTTAACAATTAAATACATAAAAAGCAAAACTTCAGGGATTATAGCATGATCATATTATCCATGTAGACAGGAAGATTATTTTTTAAAACTTTATATTTAGATTTTAATAGTTTCTAATCAAATAATTATGCTATTTTCTCCCTTAATTCTTTGAAATTTAGAATGAAGAAATAATTGCATGGTACTAAGTGATATACCTGCCATTCAGTCTTTCTTTACTTGACTAAACTTCAAACAAAGGAATTATTAAAATTCTATTCTCTAATTATTATTGAGAAATTCCAGCCCATAAGCCTCATAGGTAAAAGTGCAGGTGCAGGCATTCTTTGGGTATTTTGTTCCCCTCTGTAGCTCATAATTAGAGCTGGCTTTGGACTGTACTCCTTCATATTAGAATAGCTTAAATTGTATTATCAAATAGCTGAGCAATGAACTCACAGCTCTATTATAATATCACTATAGTTCTTTGAAAGTCTTAAATTTAAATTGAATTTCCAAAAGAAGTTTCTTTCTTAAAAACAAAATCTTGCTTTGTTAGCCTTTTAAGTTTATTTTTAAATTCATATCTTATCTACTAACTTTAGAATTTTTTTTCAAAATTTTTGTCCTTATTCTATCCCCATTTCCTACTTCAGTAAAATTCAATATTTTTGCCTAAAGTATTTTAAAGATTTTTTTGTTCACAATTTTAGAATTTTAGCTAAATTTAGAACTTCAGATTTTCACAATATTAATCCTCTTGGCTTACAGTCAACCATTTTATTTTACTCAAAATTATTTTTTATAGGCAACTAACTCAGAGATTTAAACAGTGCTATACCTTTTACCTTAGAATGAATGCAAATATCTCAGTTTAAAAACACTCAAATGCATTATTTCTATTTAAGATTTTTATTTACATAACAAACTTAGAGAATGTATGGAATCACATTTAAGTATGTTACCAAACAAATGAACTCTATCATAACACAGATTTTTGTCATAAATCTGATTAATTCATTCCATTATAAAATAGTTAAACAATAAAAACTGGTATCACATTAGTAACCCCAAAACAAAATTAATCTAAAATTCCAACACTGACAACATCAAAGTATTCAATAACACAATATCTTATTGAGTAAATTTTGGCACAGCATCACACTAGTAGAAAATTTTATCTGAAACTAATTACTAATTTCATAACAAAATATTGAATGTATTTATTAGAAACTGCATATCCACAGATGGTATAATTTTTTTGAAAAAATAATTAATGTTTTTAAGTCTAATTAATTATTTTTTTAGTATTTTGCCAAAAAAAATTTGTGCTGAATATTACCTTTCAACATACATTACTTATGTAATTGATTTAAAACTTCAGATTTTATTATGATTTTACGAAGGCATTATTTTTATTATGTCATAGTTATTTATATCAAATATGTATGATAATTCTTACATGAAAGAGTCAATAAAACTTGGCATCACTGGAATCACCCTTCTTTCTTCCTAAATCATATTTACTATCTCAAGTTCTAAGTTACTGCCTATTCTACCAAGTCATTTACTCACTTATTCTCATGTATTTAAACAAGTATTTATTTAATATCAACTAGATATCAAATAAATATTGTAGGTGTGAAAAATTAGCAAGATTGAGTCACTAATTTCAAGATGCTCAGTGGAGAATGGGGAGAGACAAGAAAAAGATAAAGATACTCATAATACATCTTAAAATAGGTATATGCATAAGAAACTATAAATTTCCCAGAACAAATTATACTAGGCTGAGTCCTGTAGTATTAATAGGAGTTAACCATGTGAAAGCAAAGGGGGAGGTGGAGAAAATTAACAAGTAAAAGGACGATCATAAGCAAAAGTTTTAGAGTGCAGGACATGGCACCTGCAGACTGATGATCATGGATAGAAAAGATAATGTAGAAAAATGAAAGAAAGGAAATGATGAGCAAGGAGGCTGGAAAGATGCAGAGATAATTTATTAATTTTTTATTTTAGAAAGATCACACAGGTAAAAGTACAAAAGATAAGCTGAAATGTAACACCAGAAAAATGTCTCTATAATTAGGAGGCTATTTCAATTATCCAGAACAAAATATGAGTAACTAAACTAAGAGAGTGAAGCAGAAATAAGGACAACAAATGAACTTTAGCAAGATCATGGAAGTGATTTGTATTTGAATTGCTGCTCTTTTAGAAGTAGAGGTGGAGTAGAGAGCCATGTTTGGCTTTCAGGATTCTGCTTTTAACATTAGAAGCAAAGGAGACATAAATGAAAAGGAGCAAGTTTAGACAGGAAGGAAATCAGTGCAGTTTATATGTTTAGTTTTAGACACCTATCTTATATATATTTAGAGGTGTTCTTTACAGAGTTGGACATGTTGATTTGAAGCTAACAGATAAATGGAAAAATAATAAATATTTGGGAGTAATTAGCACATAAATGATAACTTCAGACTTAGAAAGAGACCACTAGGAAAGTCAAGGTTCAAAGGTTGTCAGGTAATTTTTCTTTCTTTTCTTTCCTTTTTTTTTTTTTTGAGTAAGTAGGCTGTTTTTAAATGTCTGCATTTGAACGTTCTTTTATGCAACAGGTCCAAGTCCTCACCAGACACTATCCTAGTAAACAAAGCCCGCTTCACTCCCTTCTGTTACCAGCCTGGTCCCTAAAGGAAATTAATTACAAAACCCAGAAGGAGATAAGATTGATCTCTGAAAAATATCAACATTTAAATATGGAAAGAGGAAGGTAATCACATGAATGATATTGAAAAAAGGATCTACAATGTATAAAAAGGAGATTCAGAATAACCCTGTTTGTACTGGGATTTTTCAGTTGATTTGCCCCCCAATTGCTGTTTCTCAGTCTCACATATATTTAACTGACTAAACAGAAAAAATATGTTTTATTCTTCTTAATAGTATAAATATCCTACTACATTTTTTCACCAAAGTTTCAAAGTTATTTAGCAAAATTACAAAACAAAAATATTTGAGATGCCAAGAATTTAGGGTACTTTTTAATGTTTATTCCACTCTTCCTTTTATTACTTGAAAAATATCTATTGTTAAAGTACTATAACCATGCAAATCTTCACTCTTTAAGATAAGTTTTCCTCTTCTCTTTCTCTTTGATCATGTGTTTCTTTTCTTTCCTTATCATTCTGCATACCACACAACGGACCACTCTTAATCATTAAGCTTTTAGGTCAGCATTCAACAGTCTTAGGAGCAAAGCTTTAGGTCTAATGACCACAGAAAAAGATTTTTGGTTAAACTAAAAATAGCATCTACTAGATCCAAACCCATGGAGGTGAAAGGACCTTACTAGCATCCCCTTGAAACCCGACAGAACAAAACTAACATAAGGATCTGATGCAATGATCAACTGCCTCTCAGCCCTGACCAAACTACCTCTCAGCCCATGATCCCTAGTCTCTTAGTTACCATGACTAATGAGTTTTCCCCTATATAACCTATCCCCTAGAGGCCATCAGGGAGCCAGGTCTTTGAACATTAGATCACCTGTGTCTCTGGGTGTGACATCATTTCATTAAATTAATCTTTACTTTCTTTGCGGCAAACTCCTCCTGTCTGTTTCCCTTGTCTTTGATGTGTGCGGGCAAAATGAACCTTTTGAGTTCACTAATAGTACCTGGCATACAGAAGTTTCTAAAAGCATATTTATTCTTTTTTTCATATAGAACAATTTTTTTTTTTGCACAAAGCTAGAATAAAGAGATAATGGTTTGTTTAGTCTCAAAAGTCAGTTTAAATTGAGTTTTATTTTTTACTAGAAAGGAAAAAATAATCTATGGAAGAATAGTAGTGAGGGAGTACTAGTCCCATCTGGAATTAAAATATATTATAAAACGGCAGTAATAGAAACTATTTGTACTGGAGAAAGAAGACATATAGATTGACAGAACAAAATAAAGAGCCCAGAAATACATGAAATTTGATAAATTATTCTTTTTTTTTTTTCAGTAAGGGGAAGAGTACTTAATCAACCAATAAATGCCATCGGGACTAATGCATATCTATTTGGAAGTTTTATTCCTAACTAACATGCAAATAAAAACTGATAAAATAATTACATAAACATTTTAAAACTGGAATAATTAAAAACACCATTTACATGGTTAAAGTTTAAGTAAAATATTGGGGGATAACTTTCAGTGTTAGTTTTTAGAAGAAATATGAGCTTAATTAACAATAATAAGTAGTTTATATGAATAAATGAGAAATGACAAAAGAAAATTGGTAAGAAAAATAAACAAGCAAGTCACAGAAGGAGAAAAATATTAAAAGTATTTTAACATCTAATGAAATACAAACAAATAATGAAATATGTTTTTCCGCCTAACACCTGGGCAAAATGGAAAAGAATGATTGCATTTATTAATCATTCATGTTGAAAAAATGGTCATTTTTATACCATATTGGCAGTGGGTAAATTGGTTCAGCTTTTTTGAGATTATTTCAACAATATTTATTATAACTGTAAATTTTCATACATTTAGATTCAATTTCATTTCTATGTATATGTGTTAAAGAAAGACTTGCACATGTACATACATGTATATATATATATATATGCATATATGTGTGTGTATAATAACATTATAATACTGAAAACGGCAACATTATAATACTGAAAACAAACCTTCATCACAATGGACATAGTTAAAAGGTATCAGCATACTATGGAATATTATCTGGCAATTAAACAAGTGTAAAGCTACATGCACTGACCCTGGAATTCACCAGGACATGTGAAGGAAAAGAAGTAGTAATGAGGCTGAACTGAGGACTGGGTGGGTGTAGGCATTGAGTTGTTCCTATTTATATCGATATTTCTCAATTGGAAGTCAACAAATTAGATAGAATCACATAGGCTCTACAGTAGGACCAAAGAATCTGCGTTTTGACAAACATGTTTTTCTTTTTGCAATTTTTTAATATTTTCAATAAATATGTCTTTATTGAGTCATATTTCACAGATTATATGTTGAATCCATTTCAAGTATATGATTCAACGATTTTTAGAAATTTTACCAACTTGTGCCTCCATCACCATAGTCAATTTTGGAGCATTTTCATCACCCTAATAAGATCCCTCACTTATTTTCACTATTAATTCCCATTCCTACTCCCTGCCCCAGACAGTCATTATTCTACTATCTCTATCAATTTGCCTTTTCTGGGCATTTCCTATAAACAAGCCCACACAGTATGTTGCAAACTTTAACATGCATAGTAATCATATTAAAATGCAAATCGAGAAGGTCTCAAGTGAGGCCTTAAAATCAGTAGTTCTAACAAGATGATGCTGATGATGCTGGTCCATGGACCACATTTCTTGGAGCAAGACCGTAGGATATTTCTGAGTCTTTCACACAGCAAATTTTTAAGACCACTGCTTTATATCTATCTGAACTCTCAGTTTTTAATAATGAACATTTGTTCCTGTCTTACCACTATCATTTTTTAAAGAAGAAAATCAGGTAATAGGAAGTTTATAGCACTATCTAATAGTAGTAAAATTTTTAGTTCAATAATAGTAACTGAAAACTTTATTAGGTTCCTGAAACCTTTGCAAATTCCTTGTGCTAAGTGTCATAGTTGTGTCATTTTTTATTTCTAGAGAGAGATTAGTCATACAAAATGAAAACCTGGAACAACAGGAAAATAGAGAGCCAGACTCAAGGAGATAAGAGTCTCCTTATTTAAAGGAAAAAGAACACCAAATAAACTGCTGGGCCTCTGAGAAAAGTGTACAGGTGGCTGACCAACGCAGAATCAGGTTGTTCTCAATTCTTAATACTACAAATAAGTGACAAAGGCCTTTTAATTATTCGCATCTTTTTGACAAGTTTAATTTTAGCACCTGCCCTTAAATTATTCCTCCAAACTTATTAGTGGTTGGACCAATTTGTTTATGTTTTCAGATTAATATTTTCATTGTGTTGTATAACATAAACTCCTAAGACAGCACTTTTCTAATATTATGTACATCTATATGAGGCCTGAAGAATGCATCACTACTTATATTAGCATTTAGTTATTCCCTGAGCAATATCCTGTTGTGAATACAGATAAAGAAGAAAAAAACTAAACAATAATAGATGTCCAGAACACTGTTATCTTTATTGTGAACTCTTGGTTGAGTAAATTTACAGTATATCTCATTTTAATTGAAGCCAATCAATTTTATTAAAGGTGTATTTACTGTTCTCTTTCTTTTCAATACTGCCAACTATTAAGTTTCTGTGTGAAGAAAAGCTGTGGTTTGGGTAATTCAAAGCAATAGTTAAATCAAAATATTTAGTTTACAAATCTTATAAAATTCTGTTGCTTTTGGTTTGCTTGAGTTCCAAAACCTAGAAGTTAAGTTCTAAACAAGGAGGGATGCTGGGACTATAATAGGTATCTGAGAAATATCAGAAAGAAAGAAATATAATATGTATTTCTATTTTTCCATTGATTTTTGCATCCTCAACAGAGCATATCTTTCCTCATACTAATCATTAACCATTTCACAAAACAATATAACATCTTTTGATCTAAAATTTTATAATACAGAAATTTGTCATTTCTCACTCTAATGAATTGAACAGATAAATTGAAGTTTTTTTTTTCTTGGAAAATGTTTATAGTTTTGACCAATGAAAGATTATTATATAATATCATCACTTCTACAAATCTACTTAAGGAAAAAAATCTTAAAAGTAGAAAAACTTTAGATTTGAAGGTGCTCATAACATTATTATTTATAAAAGAAAATATTAAAAATAACCTATTTTCAGTATTTTTAAATTTGCATACTAATTTTTTAAAGACAATTTTAAAAATTTAGGAAATACGTAGAGCTTGAAAACTGACTTATATAAAATAGTATCAAAAATATTATAATGCACTTTCTAGCACTGCCTTTTTCAGTTCTCTATTCTCTTTATGCATAACAGAGCTTGTCTACTCTAGTTATTTTCCATTTCAATATCAATGATAACCAGGCCAGAGGGCTCCCAGTCTTTGAAAATGTACTGTATAACAGATTAGTTATTGGGTATCAGTAAATTGGATCTAAACCCAAGGCATTTCTCACAACGCATCTCAATGTTGTTTTTCAGATTCCTGCTTGTAATTTCAGTAGCAGCAAGTAGAAAGCCAGCTTAGCCTACAGAAAAAAACCCTTTTCAACTGACATTAATTTTTATGTACAAAGTAAAAAATTTCAGGGTTGACTCACTGGCTGACTGCATTAATTTTAAACCAAGTCAAGTTCCCATATAGTTACATACATAAATTTATCTCAGCTGGATTCCTAAACCTTTTGCAGAATATATCTGAATTTTCTGGCCACAAGACAATACCACAATAAGCAAAGAATGCACTGAAGAGCTACTGATTTAATCAAAAGTTGTGTTGTCTGCTAAATATTCTCCTTCTGTCTTGAAAGCTGTAAATACTATTTATGATATGAACTTCATGTGTCAACTTGGCTAGGCTATGGTGCTCAATATTAAGTCAGACAGCATTCTACATATTTCTGTGAAGGTATTTTGAGTATGATAACAACATTTAAGTGAATAAACTGGGAGTAAAGTAGATAGTCCTCCATAATATGAGTGGGCCTAATGCAATCAGTTAAAGGACTTGAAAAAAAGACCCATTTTCCTCTGGGAGAGAGATTATTGCCATCAGACTGCCTTTGGACTTGAACTGCAATACTTTCTTGCTTCTCTCACTTGCTGGTGGGCTACGCTGCATATTTTCTACAATCATGTGAGCTGATTTTCATTCTCTTGCTCTCTCTCTTTATCTATATGTACGTAAACATACCACACACATGCACACATGCACACATGTTCATGCATGCTCTGGAGAACCCTGAATAATACATCATCTTAAGTTGTCTCTTCATCACATTGACTGTTTTCAATACCAAGTGTACTAGACTCCTCTAAGATTATAATCACACAGAGTTGCTTGTGGAATATAAAACAACTAGCCATTTATAAATTTACAGAAAATTCTGTTGTAATTCAGCTTGTGAACTAGATCCCAGCCCAGGTATCTTTCCCCACCTGCTTCTTTTGGTTATATTAGCCAATAAGAGGACACTTTAGATACTAAGGCAAGGAATGATTAGCATATCAATAAAACTAGAAATAATCTAGGCTTTACCAGAAAATTTTTAAACAAACAAGTCATTACATTTGGAAGTTTACATTATCAGTATATCATAGGAATAGATGTTTATGTTATTTTATTGACAATATTTATAAAGTGAAGGAAGTATCTTTCAGTATACTTGGTTATGATAAATACATACATCTAAATTATTTTATAAAACTTTACTCCATATTCAATGCCACACAGATCTTTTGTGAGCTTTGCATTTGTTGTGAGCTCATTTTTAGGATTCCCTGTCTGTCAGGACAAAAGGTTCTAAGCTACCTGGAAAGCCTTATAGTTAAGACAGGCACAATATTATTTTTCACAGTGTTGTGTGACAGCAAAAACGGCATCTTATATAATTTTAAAGAAAAGGAAAAAAGATTGCAAAAGCAAAATAGCTTCAACCTAAGAAAAAAATATTTTTCTACCAAAGTCTTTATAGCTCTTACCTGCAGCACAAAAACACTTCAAAATGAAGGAACTCAATCAAAATCAGTATGTCTATCTGACGTACTAAAATAAGACCAAAATTGAACTTCATATTTGAAGGTTTCATTGAATGGATTAGATGATGAACATTCTTTTATTGATTTAGGTAGAAGTATTAAATCAGTAGTGTTTTGCAATCCTTTCCCAGTTCTTTGCTTTTACTTGCAGCCCAGTTCACCATGATGAAACTTTAACACATCACATTAAAAGGAGTTTCTGGTATACCGACTATATAAGACTTATTTAAAAATATGGTGATAGAATTATCTGCACAGCTCTCTTGTGAATTTTCAATTTTTAAGTTTGTATACAAGGACACTCTAAGCTCCCAGAAAAAAAAAATACAGAAAACTTTAGGGTAAATATTTGTTTCTTAGCTGCAGGGATTAAGATAGCCAAATAAAGAGGAGTATAAATATGTGTGAGAGTTAGATGGCTAGAGATGAAAGCATATGTGGCACACCTGAGCAGAGGCAACTGAAGTAAACAGTGTTCTGATGCATAACAAAAAAAAGTCATTCAAATGTCTTAGGTCCTAAACCTAAGCTACTTCACAGAAGTAATCTGTGGAAAGTTGGAGAAATGACCCATGTTTAAGTGCACCCATCACAGTAGAATGAACAGAAGTCAAGAATCTGCTAATAACTAGAGCAGCAATATGTTTTAAACAAGAAGAAATGTCTATGGCCAACCACATGAGACTATAAACCACCTACTAGCAGTGAAAAAAAAAAAACAAAAAAAAACTGCTGGCATCCCCAAAAGTACATAGGAAAGTTGCACAGAATTCAAAGCCATTATAGCTATCCAAATCTGGGAGTTTGGAACCAAGGCAACTTGACCTAAGGTACATGTATTTAATTCATCTTATTTTCTAAATAAAAAAAATGAAAAATAATAGTAGAATATTGGCTTGAAATAATTTACAGTCCACATATTTATAATTGATCAATAAAGAAGATTGGTAAAATTCTTAATTCCCTGAGAAAATACAGTAAAAAATAACTTTGATTTGAAAGAGCGATTTTAAATATAGTCATAGTGTTCAAGCATAAATGTCAGCCCCTTAAATTCAGTTACTTCATTAAAAACAATATGTTCTAAAACATGAAATAAAATAACAATTATATAATCTTTTCTCTTGGCTTTTCTAGATATCCCTTTGTCTTTAGATTACCTCCTTCTCAATTTCTGTGGTGAACTTTTCGTTTATTCAGATTATTTAAATAATCAAGTTTCTCAGCATTGAATATTGGGACTCTCTTCTCATTCCACACTCTCACCTTTGATTCTCTTGTCAACTTTTATGCCTTTCATTCAGTTATCACTAATGACCAATGACTCCCATATCTCTAGTCCATTCATATTGCTTATTTCACATATATATAAAATTCTTTTCCACACATATGCTAATGTGACCTATCCAAAACATAATCTAGATCATGTCATTCACTCTCCAGCACAAAATCTTCCAGGCCCCTTAGTATTCTGATTAATACCTAAAAATCCTTCACATAGCCTAGAACTTCTTTTCAAATTCATCTGATACCACAGTTCTTCCATCTTCACCTCCACTGAACTACATCCCTTAATTACTCAAGTATGTCAAGGTTTTTTCTCTGTGCAGGTCCCAAAGTTGCTGTACCTCTAAATGAATTGTTCCTCCTTCCTCCCATTTTCCCTTCCCATTATTCTCACTTATAATTATTTAATATCTATAAACCACCACTTCCTCTGAGAAGACTTATCTAAGTACTTAATCAAAGTTAAAATCTCTACTATACTCTTACACTGCATATAGTGCTTTCCTATCATACTTCTATGTTATATCATCATATATTAGAGTAATTGTGTGTTATGTTTTCCTTTTCCTTTAGACTCAAGAGAATGGAATCATACCAGTTTTAAATATCATATACTCTGTATGCAATCAATAAGAAATTTGTGTTAAATAAAATATTTTATTCTGTTCAATATCAATATGAAATATTCATAATGACACATAATAACAAGTTGTTTCCCTCAAAATGCTTTCTATTTAATTTATACAATTTAACATATTTTATGAATTTGTAAATAGTTTTATAAATTCTTTATGAATAATCTTTCTCATTTCATAAAGGACTTTTTAAATATTTCCCATCTCAGGACCTGAGAGTACTTC
Source organism: Macroglossus sobrinus (assembly GCA_004027375.1). Lineage (NCBI taxonomy): Eukaryota > Metazoa > Chordata > Mammalia > Chiroptera > Pteropodidae > Macroglossus > Macroglossus sobrinus. The sequence continues at coordinate 48,464 of PVKZ01002938.1, forward strand.
CTCACAGGTTGCTTAGAAGTCACTTTATTTGTTACTTCAGATAAGTTATTTTCTCCTAATTTGAGTGTAAAATCTTTGAAGACTTTCCCCCCTATATTAAACTATATTGTATGTTTTAAAGTAGGCAGACCCTCTCTACTGCAAGACTTTTTTCTGTCCATAATTATATGGACCTAACATGTGTCGTGCCATTAAATTTGTAATCATTTGTGCTTTTCAAGTTCTGTTGGCATACAGTTCATAAGTGCTGCAGAAGATAAGATGCCTTATGATAAAAATATATATACAAAGAGAAAAATAACTATGTGGTATTAGCATAGCCACTTACTTCAGAAACTAAAGTCCAATGTGGAGCAATTCTATAAGATATTAATTTAGAAAGTTAGAGGTTTGTGTCATTTTTATCTATGTTGTTTTTTATTTATTCTCACAAACTATGGTGTAATTTTTATCTCTCAAGGTAAGTTTTCTATTAAAAATCTGGAACTGTATATCACTTCCTTTGACCAGTAACTTGCTCCCCCTGGTGGTCTTGCTAAATTCAAACTGTTGACCAGATATAGATATTTAATTTATAATTTGGCTTTTATTTTCTTAATGTTTTCAAAGATTAACATCTCAACACTGTTTCATGTGTTGAACTTATTGTTAAGAGATGCTGTCCATTGCTTTGGACGAATTGTCCTACTGATATCTCTATTTCAAAAATTTCTTATTATTGTAGTCTCTAAATCAAACCATTTTTATGTGATTTTGTAAGTGTTAACATTCAAAAGTATGGTGACAGGATAATAATTAAATGCTTATCATAAGGATCTATCCAGATGGACTGATATCTAGAAATGAGGGGAGGCAAAGATTTCTTGTTTGGAAAAAAACTCCCAACTTAACACTATAACGTTATTTTCCATTTCACTGAATATTATTACAAGTGAAGAAGGCCCTTTTGAAATCACTAAACATTTCTGACATAAAAAAGATACAGGTTGAAAAGGAAGTGAATTAAGGGAAGTACCACTTACTTGAATCCAGTTTTCTGAAATAAGGTGAAATATCAAAAATAAATGGCCACATTTCTAATGATCATTAAAAATAAATGTTCTTTTCTAATTTGACATCAACACAAATACTTCAAATGTTTAATGATGGCAGGGTAGAAGCTAAATTCTGAGTCAAATGCTAAAACAGTATATTCGTGTCAAAATGTTATATTGGCTTCCAACTTAAGAAGCCTCCAGTGAAATGCTCACAGAGCAAAGGAGAGGGGAGCTGTCTTCAGCTGAATATATGTATGCTCCCAAGCTGTGCTTGAAATGTTTTACTCTGGGGTCTTCATACTGGAAAAGGCATTCAGAAGGAAATCTAAAATATATTTTCCTCAGACATCTTATAGTGAAGACCTTGCATTTTTTAAGCCTTCCTATCTGTCAGAGCCCAGTTAAAAGATGGATTCACTTCAGTAAGTTTTGAAAAAGCTACTGGCTATTAAGAATAATGAATGAAAAGGGAGAAACAGAAAGAGAGCCAAGCTGAGAACAAGGAAGAAAAGTGAATCAAATACTTATATCTGAAGTCTAAAGACCTTCAGAATGTTTTGGCTTAACAATATTGTTTACATAACAAATACTTAAGAAGATTTGGAACTCATTGGAATTATAAGGATTTAGGTGATTTTAGGGACTTTTCATTCAACCACTATTCAGTTCAGGCTTATATTAATGATACTGGATTTATCCCATCAATATTAGCTGCTTAGGGGCTGGTAGGTACTGTAACTGCAGAAATAATAACTAGTAACTGCAGCGTATTAAGCATCCTCTGGAGAAATCATTTGTGACACCCTTTTGTAAGATTAGGGCATCTATGAAGCTTTCTGTATTGATTTTGAGATATTGGAAAGTCTAGAAAGGCGTTAAACCTTTTCCATTTATGATAGCCCTAATCTTTTTTTAAATTTTATTTTATTATTAGTTTCAAGTACACAGTACATTGGTTAGACATTTATATAGTTTATAAAATGATCTCCGTAATTGCTCTTTCTGTCCTCTGGCTCTCCACCTAGCCAGTACATTAATGTTAACTGCATTCCCTATGCAGTGATGGTAGCCCTAATCTTAACAGAAAGCCAGCTGGTCCCTGCAAAGCCCTCTGTTACATTTAACATTAGTCTTTGTTGTGCATAGTTCTCTTGAGCCAATTAAAACTTGACATTTTGTACCTCCTGTAATTACAATGCAAATGAAGGGATGAATTTTGTTTTCAAAAAACAGATTACATAGGTTAATTAAGATGAAAACTCACCTAGACCCAGACTTACAGATAAGCAGTGATTTAAAAGAGCCTACTAACATGGTAGGATATGAATTCTGAGTTTCTGTTCCACATAATGGAAAGATCCATTATCTACATGTCAAAACAAGAGAAGGAAGTCCCAGAGACTGAAAAATATAATTGTTAGGTATACTCTTGAAAGTAATGGTAAGGAGGAGGCAATTCACCAGTTTCTGACTGAAATGAACTTTTCTGTGGTTTCATTTTGCTTCAGACTTAGAAAATGCTAGCTTTAAAAAGCACATAGCATTCAAATGTATAGGTAATGAAAATTGCCACAATAGATGCATTTATGAAAACCATAAAGTTCTGTGCATTTACTCTATTTTTATCTGTCTACCTGAATAATTAAAGGGAAGCTTCTGGACACACTAGATACATTTGGGTCACAATTCAAACACATTACTGCCCCTAAAAGAAAGGTGAACAAAGCTAAGAAAAGCAAACACTTTAGAAATGACCTTGCATTATTCTTGGTGCTATCGCAAGAAGATGCAATTCTAAGGGTGAAGATAGAAAGAAATAAAATGCAACATTTATTTTCCCACTGAAAAGCCAAATAATGCTTTGTTAGTGGTTTTTCTAAAGAAGCATTTTCTATCTTTACCACTTAATCATAGCTGATGAACTCCTTACACATACAAAAAACTCATATTTAATTTTTAGCCATTAGAAAGATGGATACAGTGTAGATTTAAAAGCAGCAAAGATAAAGAAACAATTAAGTGATATTTATGGCATAAAAATGAAATATTTTTAGATATCACAGATCAAACAATAATTATTTTAAAAAAGGAAAGACATTCCATTCTCACAAGATTGAAGATTAGGGACATTGGATAATTAACATGGAGTTAGAAAAGGTCATCATAGCCACCTTGAAACTAAAATTATTGCCATAATATAAATTAGGCCGTTAGAAACTGAGTGTGAGCGTTGAACCAGCATCCACAGCATGATATAGCACCCTGGAACATCTCATTACATACTTCAGATTGATGAAGTATCTTAACATCCTATTTTGTTATTTACTGATTTAAATTCAGTCCTACAAAGCAGAAAACTAGACAGAGTACAAGCAAGAGCCTAAAGAAGACCTCAGAATGAGGAGACATTTTTACTGAATTCTTCAGAATATATTTGTGTTCATGCAAGTTGCTCCAGTGGGCTTTCAGAGCATGGCTTTTCTCAAGAGAAAACTCAGACTGCAGATTTTTCTCCCATTTACACAAACTCCTCCATTCTTTTCTGCTTTTTTTTTTAAAGAACCAAATACCTGATTTCTTGTACCTTTATTCTGCAATTTGAATATAAGCAGATTGAAACCCAAGCCTCATAAAATCTATAAGCTCTTTGCTTTTAAATAACAAATGAATGTTCCAAAAATATTGCTTATCATTTTCATTATACCTCAATATATCAGTCATTCTTTATTGTTCTTGTTTTACACACACACACACACACACACACACACACACACACACACAACCTTTTTAATGTTTTAATTTCTGAAAAAGTTTTCTCCTGAGCCTTAGAAACATTTTTAAGCATCTCAAGAGCCTTTTCTCTCAAGTATGTGGTTAGCTGCTCTCTGTCTTTGTAAGATTTTTTAAAATCTCTTTTTGAATCTTTAGTAGTTCACCCTTTTTGCCCCCTCATAGTTTTAATCATGTGGTTCCAGAAGGCTTTTGCTATAGCGTGCCAGATTTGGCGAAATATGGGTATGCCAAACTAAAGTTATTTAGGTAATGCAGCCCTTTTATCTGAAGATACAACAGGATAGACAAGCCCAATTCAGAGCACTCTTAAATGGCAGAAAGTCAATGATTGTGCCCCTGGGACTAGCTCAGGCCCTTTAATTTCTCAGCTGCTGGTCAAATCCTTTAAAGAAGGCAATGGGCAGCGATGCATGAGTATCGCCAGGGGAAATTCCACCAGCCTTGGAAACTAGCAAACTGTCTCTTTGGGATAAGTAGAAACTGTTGTCACAGAGCCAGCCTGGCTTCTTTCTTATTTTCTTTCTTCTGTGACTGCATATCCTGCTCTCAGAAACAGTAGTTTTCTCTCTACAAGATTCTTTCAGTCTTCCTCAGGGAACATTCTCTGTTTACATTTTGCTCCAGCCCAAGGGAAGGCTACTTTTCTCGGTTACCAGCTTCCATTTCAATAGAGAATCAGGAATCAGTTACTCTAAGGGATCATTACTCTAATAACTAGTTTAGAGTTCCCTCGCTCCTTCCAAAAGCTTTTTCCCATCCAACAAAAACTGCTACAATTTATAAAGAAGGGATATCTCTCAGGAACTGAATTATCTTTTCCCTCTAACATTAGTGTAGAATTTTTCAGGGACTTTATAACAAGTTCTAACAGTCTGTGGGACTCTGAAGGACACTCCATCTGTCTGCTCTGTAGATTACCTGACAACGCCTAGAGTCTGGCACTGTAGAAATGCTGAACAAACCAAACAACAGAAATAGGTGGTACTTTGAGATACAGCAATGTCTCTATGCTTGGCATCATTGTTACCCTTAATCAGAACCTACCTTTTATCTCTTCATTCTCATGTCCATGTATCTTTGTACTCTACTTTCCTTATTAATTTTTCTCTTATCTCCTCCCAAAACTTTATCCATTCCTTCTAAAATCCCATGGTAAACAATGCAAAGCAAAATAAAACAAACAAAACTATCTTTTATTTACTCAGCTCTTTATCAAACGTTCCCTCCAGCTCCTTGCTTTTGTTGAAAATTGTTTCTTCCTCCTCCACTAATTTCCCAGCTCTCCGGAATGGAGAAAGTGGAGTTCCGACGCCAGGAAATTCATCCATCGGGAAGGGCATCAGCATTCAGCTAGCCCCTAGCTCCACCCTATCCCCAGACCCTGCACTTCAGAACTCTTGCCCCTCCACCCAAGAGACAGAGCCTATCTCTGTTCATACTGTTTGGCTCTACAATCCAGAGTCATGCATGAACCTCCGAGTCATTTGTCCATATATATCAAAGGACTCAGCACCATGTTCATGGCCTTACCCTCCACTCAGATTTTCTCATTTTGAAAGATATTCTTCCAGAAACTTCTACTTGTCTCTTATACTCACCTCAAAAGGGTAATAAATGTGTTCGCTCTCTTGATTGAGGTGGTGTTTTCATGGATATACACACAAAGCAAAGCTTATTAAATGATCCACTTCAAATGTCTTCAATTTATTTTAAGTATAACTTTTTTCTTGAAATTTGTGCTTTAAATTGAATGAATCTTGGCAGAAAATCATTGAAAGAGAAGATGTTCTCATAATACTTGCTATGGTGGATATTATCTGATCTCACATACCTGATCATGTGAGTTAAATCATCTATCACTAGCTATTTATTATCCATATGTGGACAATCTGTTTCTAGAAACAAAATTCAATAAAATTAGTTTTAGTTTAGTTTAGTAACTTTTCAGGTATGAGTCTGGTATAACTACCTTAATGAGTAATTTTTTTTTTCTCATTAATGCCTCAGGTATAGGTCTCAAGTTTTGTCTGCACACTTCCATCGATGTCAGAAGAAACATGACTGAGTTAGCTTTATGTCTATTTTCTCTATGGGCTTCCAAAATTACAACTTATTTTCAGATATTGTAGTGTGCTAGAGAGTACCCCATTATGAAGTGACATAGTAACATAGTTTCTAGAGCAACAATCTCCTGCCTCTGGAGAAACCTTATTTTCTCCCACCAGAAGATTTTTTTTTTCAGATCACTTTCTAAAACTCCAGATTATTTTGTTGAGCTGCAACCTTCAAGTCTAGGGTTCTATCACTGCCATGCTGTGGATTCCAGAGATAGCCCTAGATATTAGCTTTACTCTTAGCTTTTAGAGTAAAACAACCTGCTTGCTACTCCAGAGACCCTACATACCCTTACTAGGTGGGTGGAGTATTAGTGTTTTGAGAGTACAATCTATGGGACAGAGCAGATGCATGCCTTTTGCTCAACCCTGACCTAAAAATAAAGCCTGAAATATAGTCTCCTAGAGCTGCCATTTTGAAATTCCCTGTAGCATCTATCTTAGCACTAGTTAAGACAAAAGAGAAGGAAAAATGATCATTCTTCACTTAGAAGGGCATTCTATACTGTATATACATTTTGATCATTATCAGCGGCAAGCCATTTTATTAGTAAAAACTATTATTTAAAGATGAGTATCAGACTTCTCTGTCACATGGGTTTCTAATAGGAGCTGCCCCTGGAGATCAGATATAGCACCCAAAGCTTTCCAAATTAGCTTCAGTGGCATTATGAAAATGTTTTTATTTTTTTGAGGGGTAGGAGTCAAGAAAAGTTAATACTAGAGTTTTGATTAGTCAATAATTCAAGATCACTGTTAGGCATTTCCTATTTCTCATCTGATGCTTAAATTTGCTTTTTGGGGTACATATATTAATAAATATTCACTTGACATTAGCACTTACTATTTTGCCTAAATCATTCCTAGTCCAATTTGCCCAGGGTAATCCCAAATTCACTATCACTAATAACTAATAATAGTCTTCAAATTTCTTTGATCAAATACTAATATCACTAATAATTAATTTAAAAATAAGTATAAATAATAAAATAATGCATCATCAGAATACATCTATATATGCACTACATTTCTTTAAAAATTATACATATGTGTGGGTGCCAATATTTCTGGGTATACTATAGGCTTAGGATAAAATTTATGTTGAAACTAATGTATATAAATTTATATTTCAATAGATTTATATTTCAATATTTTTCTTAATTTCATGATTTCAAAGAACTTAGATGACTTTTATTTTTTTTTAATCAGACCAGATTAGATCTTCATTGACCTTGCCATGAAATGTGTCTGGCTAAAGCCCATAGTAGTAACAAAAATTTCAGCTATAACCTTTTTTAGGGAGCAAGGAGGAGTATTGTCATTTGCTTGTGCTTAAAAATACTATCTTCAATCTAAGATTATTCTGTAGCATTCATTTTGATAAGTTAAGTGTAGTGAAAGTTAGATAATATAAACCATAAAACCAGCTAATGAGACACATGTAAACTACACTGCCTTACAAAATGCTGAAAGCAAACATCTTCTTGGATACCTCTCGGGTTCTTTATGAAATAGGAATTATGACATAATAAACTAGTAAAGAAATCAGTGCCTGTTCACATTTCAAATATCAGCAAAGCTTAATTTTTGTTTCTCAGGAAAAAACATATAACTTTCAGTGCTAATATTTTCTTCCCACACTTCAGTGGGTTATCATTTATATCTCATGGCGCACTCACTCCAATTCAGAGATCACTGATTTAAACATGAGCGCTTGAGCCATAATTTCTGCTGGTTCTATCTTCTCCATATGTTTCAGCAGAGCAGCCAAGATCCCTTCACCCTGATAATGTGTATTTCTTTTCAACATATTAAGTAAAACATTATGTACCTGCTTTTTCCTTAGACTATATATTGCATGACATCTCATTAAAGAATGAGAATTCTTTTTTTTATTTTAAAAAAAGCAATTTTTCATTTCAATCTTAGACTGTGAAAGTGTTTAATTACTTTGTTCAGTATTGGCAAATAAAGGTATTATTTTTAGGAAATCTTACAAACAAATACTAATATACAAATGGTATTGGCACCCTACAGCTAATAATCCAGGCTTCCAGCCAGCTATATTTGATGGACAGTCACTTCATTTCACCCTCAATAGCAAGCTATCCATCTATATACTTGTAAGATAAAATGATCATTGTTTCACTACCATTATCTAAAGGAATTAAAAATGAATCTCATTTTTATATATTTCTTCCCTCTAAAAACATTAATATTTAAACATTGTTAAATATTCAATAGTTTAATTTCATAGCTAGATATTTAGAAAAAAATCACTGATTCGTAGACATGCAGGATATTGAACAGGCAATACCTATAAAGGCATTATCTGTGAATAGAGTAAAATAATCTAAAATTGAACATACTGATTTAGCAATAATTTTGCATAAAAGTGAAACATGGAATTAATTCAATTTATTTAATGAGTGGTCACTATATCAGGACAATGAGTGGATCCTGTTGTGAATCATCAAGTTGACTGAAGGATTAATTACAAAAAGAAATAAAAGATGACAAAAACTAAATACAAAGAGGAGGAGAAATAAATGTATGAAAGTAAAGGGAATAGGGAGTTTCACTGAGAATATGAGTGAATATACAAGGTGTGTTCCTTTTCTCAGTAAATAAATAAATATCTGCAATTCAGAACTCACCTTGCCCCAGAAAAACTATCATCTTCATTACCTTTCTCACATCTTGATTTATGACTTCTGGCTTAATGTAATCTTTTTTAGAATGTAACTTTTACTTAATTCTCAATAAATATTTGTTAAATAAATGAATATAAAAGAAAAAGATAGATATCTGATATAAAGTGCACACTTTTCATTGATTTGGAGGGTCTAGTATAAACTTATATTATTTATTTTACTTTGGTCTAGAATATTAAGACTATACATAAATTTACATGGTCTTTGATATTATAAAAAAATGCTTATTAAAATTTTGAACATGAAGTTAGCTTTGCTGCTTATGGAACACAATGGTTAATATGAGGGTTGGGTTAAATTGAGAGAAATAATGCTCATTATGTAATATATGCTCAATGTTTGGAAAACTTTTGTGCTTATTGTTGGACTAACGTGACAGCACACATTTTGTAAATAGCCCACAGGCAAACCTTAGCTCATTTATGTTTTGCTAACACTTTTTCTTATTTTAGAACTTAATAATAATTTTAGAAAATCAAAACATTCTCTAGATTAAAAAAATAAATAAATAAAACACACAATCAAGATTAATATTTCAGTGGATTTTCAGCATGTCTTCTTTTAGGCATATAGATTAAAATGTGAAATTATATTTCTACAATATGTAGTTGCATCCTACTTTTTTATTAGCCCCTATTATAAATATTTTTTCTTTTATTAAATATTCTCTAAAAATATGACTTTAATTTTTTATACTACTTCATTCCATATATACACTACAATTTTTGTAGCCTTCTCATACTTGTGAATATTTAGATTATATCTGATCAAAACCCACATTAAAAATATCTTGTACATGGAATTTCTGATCCAAAAACTATTTAAAACTTCTGATATAATTTGCCAACAGACTTTTCAGAAAGGCCTTACAACCCATCCAGCACTGTTAAAAAATAAACTCTTATTTTATCATAGTCTTTCGAGCACTAGATATTGTTACTTTATTTTTACTAATGTAGAACATGAAATGATATTGTAGTTTAATTGTATTTTACTTTCTTTATAAACTACTAATAAACATATTTTTACATGTTTGCTTCCATAGATTATTCTTGAGTTTACTTTGTATGTTCTTTTCTGAATTTTTTAGTGGTGTTATAATTTTCTAACAGATTTTAATAACATATCTCTTTACCTATTAAAGATGATGCTATTATATTTAATATATATGTTCTGAACATTTTCCTCAGTTTATTATTTTTTCTAATATTTTTATCTTCAAAATTTAAATAATCTTTATTTTGTGGTGTTTTTTTTGCCACTTATTTTGTTATCTTTATGCTTAGGAGGTTCTCCATTTGGAAACCATATAAACAAACATTTAACTAAATTTCTATCTATTAAAGATCCCCTCCCCCAATATGTTGTTATTTAATCCATCTGGAAAATATTTGGTGCAGTGCATATAAAAAGACTAACTTTGTTTTTTGTTCTGGATCAATTGTTCTAGAACCATATTGTGAATACACATTTTCATTCAATAAGCACACCTTGCTTACAATGAGCCAACCAATATATCTTAGGCACCGAATCATTCTTTCTTTACCACATTAGTCACAGCCAATCTTTAGAAACTATCTTGTATCACTCCTTGTGCCAATAACATATTATTTAAATATTGTCTATTCATTACACATTCTAATATGTAATGAGTCAGGTCTTCTTCAGATGTCTCTAGCTATTCTATTTGTTTGGACACTTTGAGATAAGGTGTGAGGCTGGAGGGGACAAGGAAGGGGACAATAATGTACTTGTGTATGGTTTTAATTTTAATAACACAGATTCCTTTAATTACTTTATAAGTGCTTTATTACTTTTAAACTATTTTGTCAAATTCAATATTCCTCTCATGATTCTCTTTAGAAACACATCATATTAATGAATTAGTATGAAAATTATTAATGTATCTATTTTTATATTAATTTTTCTACTTAAGAACATTATCTGCTCTCTTTAACACTTAATATCATCCTCATAACTGTTTGCAATTGTTTTTACAAAGACCTCATATGTGTGTTTCTTTTACATAACACAACTGTTAGACTACTTGGAATGTCATATTTTAAAAATAAAATATTTTTACAACTATTTTTTGGCTATCATAGAACTCTTGTATATTTATTTGTAACAAGCCTTTAATATTTTAAATTTATTTTCAGTGAAATTTCTTAATTTAGACTTACTTTATCTGAGAATGCTATGAATCCTATTTTCTCTTTTTTAAGTACTAATGCTTATGACTACTGATCGTCACAGCTGATTGGTTCCCGCTTCCAGAGCACTGTTAATAGCGGTATCATTGCCTCCTGGTCTTGTTTTGATTTTAAGGGGAGTGCCTCTGGTGTTTCAAGATTAAGTATGATGTTGTCTGTTGACATCAATAGGTAGCCTTTATTATAAAAGATAACTATCCATTATTATCTTTCCATAATTTTAAAATAAGAGTTGGTTGTTAAATACTATAAAATTGCCTTTCTGCATCTTTAGAAAACAGTTTTTTACTTCTAACATAAAACCATTTTTGTTGCCCTATTATAAATCTATTTGGGCATGTTATAACAGTCTCTTTAAAAAAGGTCTGAAATATAGTCTGTAGTTTCCTATTTTGTGCTTTCTTTGACAAGTTTCACTATGCAGATGATGATGATTTAATAAAATAAAGTGATACATTTTCAAACAAGATTTTTTGGGGGCAGTTGGGTGGGGATAATGGCTTAAATGAAAAGAGAATTACCAGTTATTTAAAAACTGAAAAAAAAATGCATATATTCCTTAAACTTAGGTTTAGAGCCTTTGGAAAGTAATTCTTTGATTTTTTTCTTTTATTTTAATTAGTTTCAAGTATACAGTACATTGGTTAGACATTTATATAGTTTATAAAACGATTCCCCTATTTGCTCTTTCTCTCCTCTGGCTCTCCGCCTAGACATTACACTAATGCTAACTACATTCCCTATGCCATGCTCCCCATCCTCATGATCATTTATCAACTACTGATTTGTACTTCTTTAACCTTTCATCCTATTATCTCAGCTCCCCAACCCCACTCCCCTCTGTCCATCACCAAATTGTCCACTATATTTGTGAGTTTGTTTTTGATTATTTTGTTTTTTTTGTTCCTTAGATTTCGCTTATCAGTGAAATCATATAGTATTTATCTTTCTTTGTCTGACTTATTTCTCGGCATAATAACCTCTAGGTCCATCCCTGTCATCAAAAATGGTAGGATTTCATTTTTTTAATGGCTGTGTAATATTCCATTGTATATTTAAACCATACTTGCTTTATCTAATCATCTGTTGATTTTTTGTTTTCAGTTTTTTGTGGGCTTGGTCAATAATTTCTAACAACTCTGTATTGCATTTAGTTGCTGCCATGCTTCTTAAATGAGGTTCCATGTAAATCTTATTGCATTTGATATTCACAAGAACACTATGGATTAGGTGGTAGATATCCTCATTTATCTTTATCCCTATTAAAGATAAATGTAGTAGCTCAAAAAGCCTGTGATTTGTCTAATGTCACACTAATGTAACAGTAGCAGTCAAAGTTAAATCCCAAATAATTCAGAGTTTGCTTTTCTTTTGAGCATACTATCGTGCCTATTACTCTAACTTTTCAGTGGCTCCCTGAATCACCTTACCTCTTCAGTGTAATTTAACATTTACTTTCCTATAATTTAACACTATAATTTCTGTAATTTAACACTTATGTTTTTTGGGATAAACTGTATCATTTCATTTACCACGCTGCATTAACCAAGATGGTCTTAAGGTCCCCTTTGCTTGACTAAACATGAGACATGTTTCTTCTTTCCTAAAGGCCCCTGACCTCCCTTCATTTTAAAGTATTTACTTTAGAAACAATTGTAAATGCTTTCTTTGTCTTTTTGAGTTGTAAGTTTTCTTTCGACTTCATCAATTTTACAACCCAGACCGTCCTTCTCAAAGACCTAGAAGCCATCTCTTTGAAATATAATCATCAAGAAAGATAGTACCTCTATCTCTCAGTTTCTGTGTAAAGATAGGAGTCTAACTTCCATCAAATAAGCACAAACTAGCAAACTCAGGTGGCCTAATTACATTGACCAGTGTCCCCTCTCATGTCCTCCAGTACCTTTCCATTAGTTTATGTAGGCGTTTAAATACTCTCCTGCCTACTGTTTCAGTAAAGTTCAAAATCTCTCATCTAATTGCAATAGTCTTGAATAAAATATTCTTTGACTGTTTAACTCTGTCAGGTTATAACTTTTCTTTTACAGTATCAAAATGCTTCAATTTATTTGGCAGTCTTACTCTCTGCTCTTTGAAATTCTTGGAGGCTATACTGGATTTTAATCCTCTTTTTAATTTCTAAGACTTAACAAAAGTGCCTAAATATGCTAAGTATATAATAAATTTTGATTGACTACATGGAATATATTTGAATGAATTAATACATGAATAAATAAATAGGCTACAGATAGGGAATTCTGGGTTCAGAATCCCTGTCTTCATTTCAAGCATTGCTTTCTCAATTTAAAACACACACACACACACACACACACACACACACACACACACACACACACACATTGAGAAATGCTGACACTGTACCAAAGAGTTGCTATGCAGAGAGAGAAATTAACAAGTCAATGGTATCTAAGAGGTACCCTATATGAAGGAGATTCAGGTACTATTGAGAGAGTAATCTATCTTTCTGATTTAAATCCATCTTCTGTTTTCCCAAGGAGCATTGGTTGAAATAATACTATCAGGCATGTGCCTCAAGAATAATAAAGTAAATGAGCAAGTTTTATTGGTAGATGTTCTAGAAATACAATAGCCCACATAGTTTCATTTCAATGAGGGTGTTTGCTCCCACCAGCCAGAAATCACCTTTCCTCAGAGATCAGAAGATTAGAGATGTTTTCTTATTAATTAAAGGGATAATCATACAGTTTAGAAAAAGCACGAATTAGACACATATCAATGCCTTCTAAGGCCTCTTTCTTTTAAAAGTTGTCTTCTGTGAATGTTAATGTAACCAGACTTCTTTACTAATGAAGGAAAGATCGTTAGCATCCTCACCATGATGCATCTTGATACTGAGGCTTTTCTTCATCATCACTGGATGCCAAGGCCTTGACATTTCCTTTTGTTATCTTACCATGTTTGCTTTAATTTCTTATGTTTTTTTTTTCTGTTTTATATAGCCAGCCAATGTGTACAATGTGTGTAATTGTATCTAGTTTCCAATACATATTCTTTCTTTCAGAGCAAACCAACTTCTCTTCCGCTTGAGTTCAACTTCTCCCTATAGGGTACGTGTATTCCCACCACTCTCTTTCATTGGTGAACAGCCTCTTTAACTTTACTGGGAGAAGACCCAGTGGAAGGCAAGCCAAGGGCCCCTTCTCTTCTGCCCACCCCAACAGTAGATTTGCTTCCAGATGCTTCCTTAACATATCTTCTATTGCTGTTTCCTTAACACAATTTGCAATTCTGCTTTTATTCTTGTGTTTATTTGTTCAATGAATGTCTCTTCCATTATACTCAAAATGCCATTATTATAAGTCTCGTCTTTTTATTGACTTCTATATCCTGGCACATGGTAGATGTTGGCTCAATAACTCTTGATTGCAAAATGATAATCTCAAAGAAGCCAGGCCACAATTGAGAGAGTAAGCCCACATGTCTTGGGTGGAGAGTTTATGGAAGGCCATCAGACAAGCAGAGAGCCTAGGCCTGGAACTCTGATAAGGTCTTCCCAGCTGGAAAGGATGTATACTATGACTGTCACCAACACTCATTCACAAGCTGTCATCAGTTCTTTTTGGGGGGTGATCTATAACATCTTGGTAATTTTCTATAAAGCAAAATAGTTTGACATCTGTGTTTATAATTTTTCTGAAAAATTTCCTAAAGATCTAGAAAATCTAACTTCTGAAAATTAACAACTATTTATTCATGAATTGTCTAGGTCTAGAGTCAGAGAGAGCAGACCTTATAGCTGAAGAGTACATATTCCATCTCAAAACCCTTCTCTGCCCACTTCACCTATACCTGCTTCCAAATGTCCCTCTATCACCAAGGCACACATTTCAAGTGACTAGTGCAAGAAGGAGTGAATAAGGGAAGAGGTGCCCTAAAATGTTATCCAGTATTAAAATATTTATTTGAAAGTATAAAATTTAGAATGGCAACTTATGCTACTTTATTAATATTTCTGTTTGAACAGTAGTGAGAATAGCTGAGAGCTGATATAATTATTGGTTAGAACACAGATTTAGAGACTAAAAATACTTATATGAGTATCTTAGTTCCATAACTTAGTAATTATATATTCTTTATGCAAATTTTTCACTTTTTTGAGACCAAGACCAGTTTTCATCAGATTTAAAATAACTCAACATTTATTTTTTTTAAGAGCCAAGGATATAGTATTTATAAAGTGCCTGATACAGTGTCAAGCACATTATTAATGTTCAAAAATTGATGATGATATGATGATGGTGATGTTGGTGATGATAAAGTATTTGTCAGCTTTATATTCTGAATCACTTTAAAAAGTCTTGTTATATTCTGTGAATAGATTCCTCAGTCTTTAAATTTAATTTTAAACTATTAAATTTAGCAGAAAAAATTATGTATACATACTGCTCTTCAATCACTCTTTATCATTCTCTCATACTTGTTTATCCTCCATCAATAAGTTCTTGTTTTTGTCACTTCTGTGGCAAGAACCTACATTACTCTGGATTAAGGGTAGGATAGGGGAAGGAAATTATCCAGGAAGGATGACCAGTGTTGGAAGAACTGTCAATCCAAGATGTTTGATGCCTGTTCTCTGGAGACCTAGGTTCTAGTCTCCGCCATTCTACCAGTTAATGATATTACCTTGGGCAAGTGACAACCCATCTAAGCTTAGCTCCCTCATTTGTAAAATAAGAGTATTGGCAAAGATTCTCTTTTAAATCTCCTTTCAGCTCTACAAGTACTGTGATTAGTGCATGTCGCTCCAGGCAACGTCTTACTGTTTTAGCTAATAAAGTCATGTATGTTCAATCTATCAATGCATAAGTTTTCAGAGGTATTATAATTCTTTATTTATGTTCTTTAGGTCTCTTTTAATGAGTACTATTAGTAGGAATGCTCTTCCTAATAATTTACTAGGTAATAAACTTGTAGTTTAACCCATGCACTCATTAACAAGTTATTCCCAGGAGTTCAATAACAATATTTCTTTAGACCTATTCTTATCTTTGCAGATATAACATTAGTTAATCCTTACATCGATGGTCATCATTATCCTTACTAATTTCTGTTATTAGTGATCAAAACAGACTCATGTGCATTTTAGGGCCATCCAGAAATTATGTCGCTTTGCCTATAAAAAACCAAAAGAAATAAAATAGTTCTCTACATAATTTTGGTTTGTTGCTTATTATTCTTTATTAATACTATTAGGAAGTGAGGTATTTTATCCTTTCACTTCATTTTGCTGTTTACATTTAATGAACTTTTTGGTTATGTAATTTATACAAATAGTTTTTCTCAATATTTTTGTTCATTTTTCTTCCAAAATTTTATTTCTAAGCATTAATATTTTTTTGTCTCATTTGATCCCAACAGGATTTAACACACACACACACACACGCACATGCACACGCACACGCACACGTACACACTCAGTGGAGTTTACCTTTCTATATAATGTAGATATCTTTATAAGATGCTTACTACATGTAACACAATAACCCCATAAATAAATGTCCTGAATAAATAGCATAATTAAATTAAAAAGTTGGAGGCCTATTTCCTTCACCTGTGGTGCTGGTAGCTGGATCAAAGTATTTGTATTCACATTTTAATCCTTTAATCTAGGAATCAACGTATAACCTGAGGCAACACGTTAACAGCTTGCCAAAACTAAGCCTGGGCAGATGGCAACATTGATCCAGATTTCAATTTCCCAAGACCCCTGGAAATATCTGGTGCAAGACAACAGTCACCAGGGAGTTTAGGTCCCTTCGTCAACAGCTCTCTGATCCCCATGGTACCACTTACTTTCTCTCCCAATTCAGGGCACTGAGTTTCTTCCATTTTTGGGTCAAAATTATACATTTTATAAACAAGACCTATTTTCTCTGGAACACCATGGATCAAGACAACTCATATTTCTATATTTAATTTACTCGGGTCATTACAAATATGCCCCCTTCTTTCTCAATAATTTCAGTAATGTATCCCTGTAATTCTTTCCAAGATTTTCTTTCTGTTCCTTTTTTTTTTTCAATTCTGCCTTGTTTATTTGTCACTATCCATTCTTTAGCATTCTTAAGATTTTATAATTTTTTTTTGAGAAAAAATTTTAAAACATTTTAAGATATCAAATTTTCTTTGTAGGTAAAATTTTCAGGCCTAGTCTTCACAGAAGGTGGCAACACAACTCAACATTGTTTGTTTAGCCAATGACAGTTTCCACATTTAAAGCAGCAGTATTGTTCCTGGTAAGCATGCAGATGAAGAGATTAAATGGCTCTGCTATTCTGAATTTTTGCGCTCCTTAGCTAAGGGCCCACTTCCTTGTGTTTTTGCTGGACTTCTTTATGCCTTGTTTTCATTCTTTTCCACTAACTCACAACCTGAAAAGCATATTCCTTTTCCTTATCTTCCTCATTTTTTTATCTTGCTGGTTGTGTTTGCTCCTGATGTCTCAGTGGACTATTTGATGACATTTGATGATGACTATTTATAGCTTCTATATTTTTAATTGAGTAGATTCCATTTTATCATTTCATTTCCTTCTAATATTTAATTAATTAAGGATAATTAATTAAGTAATTGCAATGACTGACTTAGTTGCCTTGCTTATTTCATTTTTACATCTAATGCACATGGCCCTATTAGTTCCCTGATAAATTCATAACCCTGTTCAAAATCTAATTTTCTCCGAATTAGCTAAGCCTATTTTCCACTATTCCTTCAACATGACATGTTCACTTCACTCAGGTTTGCCTTCTCTTTTTTCATTGAACACTCGACTCTAATTTCTACTTCTAATGTTTGGCCTTCCTGGAACACTTTTTCTTTTCCTTGGTTAACCTGCACTTCTGTCAGCCTCAGAAGCCTCATAGCCTTTCTGCCCACAGCAGCCTGCATGCTTCACACTCCTATTTACATTCTTAGTACCTCAACAGGCTTCACAATTGAGTACACCTTAAATACACTTTTGTACTTTGTGTAACAGACTGTCAGCCCCAGGTGTCAGTACCAACCACAGCCCCGTGCATGGTGTTTCCACAGAGTAAACACTTTTTGATTGAACTATATCAATATGCCACTTTGTATTACATCTTGATTTTCTATAATCTCAAGATATAAAACATCTTATTAAAGTTAATATCTCCAGCTTTTTTCCCCAAATAAAAAAAAGTAGTATAAAATTTATTATATAAAATATAGATAAAGAATAATCTATGTTGTACAAATACTCAGAATATCTCATTAATATGCTGATATGTTTTTTCAGCTTTTTATAAATAGAAAGAGATATAGAAAAACCACTTACTCATTTCTGTAATTATTAGGAAATGCATATTTTCATTTTATTTTTCCCACTTAGCAAAAAATGAGGATTTTTATAAAAACATTATATTGCCTTTAGAAGCATAATCATATATTCTATAATTATCTAATTATACTTACATCATTGGACATTTAGATTTAGTTTGATATTCTAATTTTGTAACATTATTAATAATGTTATTATGAACTCACTTCACATACATGATTATTTCCTTAGAATAGATTCCTAAAGTGAAATTGCTAGGTCAAAGGGTAGGAATTAATTTAAAGCATTGGATTAATATTGCTAATTTGGCAGTATTAAAGTGCCCTCTTGATTTCTTTTGAACTGGCTATTCATTCTCTTATTAAAGTCATTCATTCTATACGCATCTGTTGGGTAACAGCAGCTGCTACTAACTGAAGAGAGACTGAAGCCAACCTCAGTCCAGTCCTGTTGTTACAATGAGAGGGAATTCCTCCAGGATTAGGGGAGAGAGTTGTTAGTCTATGTGTCATTATGTTTCACTTTTTAAAAATGTTTTCTTAGCTTCACTTTACCATCAAGTGATTTCCAAGCCTTATCACAGGTCTTTAGTTGTTGCTTTACCAGGTTCGACTCGATTAAACTTGAACAAAAGACAATTTTATGGTACTTGCTTTCTTTGGATTTCTATTCTTAAATATAAAAATAAATAAATAAATAAATAAATAAATAAATATATATATATATATATAACACATTCACATATGTATATATAAAACATTCTTATATATATAACATTATATATATATATATATATATAAAACATTATATATATACATATAACATTCTTTTATTTTACCAGAAATATTTTAACTCTAATTTGAATGTTTCATACCTACTTTTTCATTCCAGAAGATAATAAAGACTGTTGTTTGGAATGACCTCTTTACTAAAAGTACTTAGCCCTTTCTATTGGCTCTTGGATTTTTTGGTTGTACTTAATAAATTGTAGAAAGTATGTTTAATTTCTCTACTGAGCTAATGATCACACTAGAGCTCTTATTTTGTAAATTGAACTGTCTTCAGATATTTCCCTTGGGTTTATTCCAGTTGAATGACATGAGTATCCCCTCCATTTTAATTACTTTGTAAAGGCATTTCTTCCAGAGTATTCTAAAATTTTACATCATCAAAACTTCAAATGTTCATATCCAACTTCTTTATAAGCAACAGATATCCAGACACAAGGTAAGTTAAGATGAACAGAAAATCAAAAGGTGAGTTTTCTGATCTTAAAGTAGAGAGTATGGATTCAAAAACTTTTTTATAAAGCTACAAAAGTACTATTCATACTTTCTTTCTCTATATTTTTTTCATCCCAGGGACTGTCCAAAAAACAACACAAAAAGAATGCATTCCCTTTTCTTCCAAGCTGCTTTTACATCATGCCTACTGTGACTTGGTTTTTGCTATTGCATAGCGGCAGAGGAAGCTTAAATAGGGAGACCAAGGTTGAATGACCTGACTAGAAAACACAAGAGATAGGCTAAGCATTAGAGTTCTGAAAAACATCTGAACTTCTCAACAAATGTCATCCTTGGAGAGAAGTGAAGCTCTCATCAGAAACCAAGACAGAAGTGCAGCCAAGAGAACTTGGTTAATACAATGTTAAGAAGGGTGAACATGTGATGTGGGCAAATAGAACTCCCCCAAGACACAAAAGACCCTAGACCATTTATTCTAGTTTCTTCACAGTTCACTATGCTATATAGCCCTCACCCTGACCAAAATAGCTAAAGTATTTTCATGAGGGAGACTTTTAAGATTGTAGTTTAACAAAGGTGAGAACATGTGTACTTGTAGTTCTATAGCTTCTTCACAATATTTCCCTGAAACAATGTTGTTATTAGATTTGAAGTATGAAACTGAATCAAATTCGAGGTTTACTTAAAAATATAGAATGTGATAGAGGTATGGAACTGTCCTAGGATTTACTCTCTTGACCCAGCTGTCCCGCTGTTTTAGCCACATTTTCTACTCTAAACACTAAAGAAAGGGGAATATCATATTAGGGTAGCCTGAAAATAAAAACTGAAAGCAAAGGAAAACTGAATAAAGCATTAGGGAAGCAATCTGTTGGAAGGAGTGGATAAAGAGAAATGAGGTCAAATCTATCTGGCTCCTAGACCAGCTGCTTGCCCATACACTAGCAGATAGGTCAAGAGGGATTATGTGAGCCATGTGCAAGGTAAGGAGAGTATTTGCTCTGCTTCTTTCTCACTACCATTTTTTTTTTTGCCTTTTATTTTCCTATTCTTGTTCTTCTTCTCTAACCCTTTCCTCTGTCATTTGTGATTTTCATTTTTTATTTTACCTCAGAATGGCCTGATCTGAGTTATGATTACTTCAGTCTTGCTCGACTTCTTTAAATCATTCAGCGACAGTTCCAGATTTGCATTTCTATTTTAGAGTCGAGGGAGTACTTTCAAATTCCCCCCTTTGTTCTTCAGGACTACCTCTATCTTATCACATTTCTAATCAAATCTTTGGTTTTAAAATACCTGTCATTTCTCATAGACTTTGGAAGTTTTTGGTAATCAGAGTTTTTGAGAAAGGTTTGTGTGTGTGTGTGTGTGTGTGTGTGTGTGTGTGTGTGTGTGTGTGTGAAATAAAATAAAACTAAAATTTGAGAAGATAATAAATGCAAGATTTATTCTGTTAACTAATCATTAAGGACAAACTTTGCATTGTTTTCTCTTGCTCCCTTTTTTTGTTTGTTAATATGGTTGAATTTTATTAGTCACAGAATGATTTTAAATAGCTTTTCCAGGAAATTTGATCAGATCCAGTCACATATTTATATGAGTTTTTAAAATAATGCATTTGTATCAATTTCACTAGTCTCAGCAACTTTTAGAAGACCACCTTTTATTATCCTACTGTCTCTCAGATTTTTATAAGTGATCAGGTGAATGTATACCAAAGACACTTACCAAACCTGAATTTTTTGGTTCCTCTATAACTGACAGCTGGACCTTCACCTCATACTCTCCCTTCCCACATAGTCTGTGTTGATTCAGAAACTGGGCTCTGGACCCCTCAATTCCTGAAGGGAGACTTTCTCCATCTCCAATCACAGTTAGGCCCATTGAGGTATTGCTCAGATGCCCAATCTCAGCTTCCACTTTATTGTTCTTTCAGCACTTTTTTATAGGACTAGACCTCTACTCATCTTTTCAGTCTTCTTACCCTGGTCTGGGTCCTCTATTGCACTATCTCTGTCAACTGGCAGTGTCCTCTCATAGAGGGACAATGCAAATCAAATAAATAAATCATCATTTGATTTTTGGTCACTTTGTCAGCAGGCCCCCTTTGACCACCTTATTTATGAAAAACACTCTCCAAAAATGACTTATTAGCTCAGTAGGGTGTATGTGTGTGTGTGTGTGTGTGTGTGTGTGTGTGTGTGTGTGTGTATTTATTACACTTATTACAATAGAGTTATGTGAGTTTTGTCTACCTCTATGGAAGCCAGAGCAGTACCTGTCTCTTGTTAGCTGTTTTATTATCAAAATTTAGTATAGTGTTATAAACATAGCAAACACTGAATAAATACTCATTAAATGAAAAACAGGACCATCACTGACCTGTTGAATTTTTTTTATGCCATACACTTCACTGCTCTCATCAAAACTGTCAATTCATCCTCAACTGTCCTGAGAGACTCAGTGTCGATACAAACATTTCTTATGAAATTCACCACTCTGATTCCAGCACTTGCCTAAGGTGCCTGTCCTAAAACTTTACTGCCTCTTCTTAAGTGAACATGTGATTATAGAATCAGAAACCAATTTTAGGCATTAGAAATTCTGTAATTGTCACAAGGAGATAACTGAAACAGAGAATGTGTTTGGGTAGTATTCATGATCTTGTTTTGAATACATATGAGGAGCCATTTCTAGAAATAAGTACTATTTCTACATAGCTACCCTGTTTTTACCCTGGCTAAATGCATGCACTTCAATCAGCATATCCAGCCCTGGTTCAGATTCAACTCAGTCCTAATCAATTCTGGTCATATATCAGCACCGATAGCCCCTCAGTACTTGAGGTTTAGATTTACCAACTGCCCTTGTTCTGGCATCCAGTAGATCTGAGACAAGCCAGTATTTGCATATTCACTGAGCTGTAATCTTTCTCTCTGACTTTCAGCCTGTGTGTACAAAATGTATGACTATATGTTCAGCTTGATTTCTGATTTATACTCAATTTTTCTCAATTGGTACTAAAGCATTCGCCAAACCTTAGGTCATTTGGCTTGATTAGAACCTTGGAAAGCCAATTAGTTCTTGCCAGCATTCTTCTCCAAGAGCAAGACACACTTCTTCCTGCAGCTGCTAGCTCCAAACAAAAACCACAATGCTACACCACCTGCCAATCCTGGCGCCGTCTGCTGCTTTTTGTCCCTCACCCAAGCAGAGCCCAGATGCATGCGTCAGCTCAGATCAGGTCAAGGATGTTAGAGACCTTCAGTTTTGCAATTTGTATTATAAGTGTTCATTCTTCAGAAAAGAGACTTAGAGCCAGGAGAAGGCCTTTACTCTTGACTCACCCATCCTCTGATTATGGTGACTTCCAAAGAGGTTGATATCAGTTCTAGAATTCTCTAAGGTTTTTGAAATATAAATTTGCTCCTCAAAGAGAAAAAGCACCACTAGCATTATTAGCACTTCCTTGCCAATTCCATATAGGCTTTTTGGGGTCTCAGTGGAAGAGAACAACTTTTAGGAAACTCTTCATTTCAGTATTTTACTAAATCCTTGCCTAACTAAGTTATGAGACACTTTCTCTCATTTTTAAGGATTTAAAGAAACCCACTGCTCTCTAATCTAGATCCCAGACCCCTAAACATATCTTTACTGTCTCATTAATACATTAGGGCCAAGTTTCAGCTACTGGGGCTAGATCCAGACCTTCTCTGAGTTTTATCACTCACCAGCTACTGTAATTACCTTGCACCTGTTACCACCAACGTCCTGAGGCTGGCCAGTATGAGGATCCAGTCACGAATAAAAAATTCTGCGAACAAGTTACTAACCTAAATTGTTTGATTTGTTGTTTGCCCCACTAAATTTTCCAAAGCAACTTTTGCAAAGTTACCTTTAGATCTCAATCTAGAAAAACATAAGTCAGAAAGGGCAGCTGACCACAACTGAGCACAGATACAATAGAAGAGGTGTGCTCAAACAACCCCGGGAATAGAAGCTCCATTAATATGAATCAGGTAGGGGAGAAACATCATGGGAAACATAAATGATATGGACCCTTTTCCATAAAAAATGCTTAAATTCACAGAGACAAAAATCATATCTTCAATATGTGGGAATCAGAGAAATCTAAAATTCAGCCATAGACTCCGGATTAATAACTGCTAAATAAAAGTCCAAAAGAGTTAGTTATTCAATCTGTGTCAAGACATGTAAGTAGTGATAGCTTCTACAGAAGCATTCTATTCTTTTCCATTCCTTAACTTTAAGGATACACATTTCTGAAAAAATAGGTAAGCAATTATGTAAAGATAACATTGAGACCTCAGAGAGTATAGTAATCTAGTGTCTTTCTTTCTACCTGAAGTATAAGCCAAGTCATCTGGGAGCCTGACAGGAATGCAAAATTTCAGGTTCAGATCTAGACCCACCAACTTGGAATCTACATTTTTAACAAGATCCCCAGGTGATGTGTACACACATAAAAAAATGATTAACATTGATCTAGCAAATATGAGAGAAGTACTCAGATTGCCTCTAAATGTAAGTAATGTTATTTGCTTGCATGGAAAATTAATCCTGTCTTCGCTTACTTGGCAAGCTTCTATCTGTCCTTCAAAACCCTACTCAAACATTATCTTTTCCATGAAGACTCTTCTGCCACCTGACCACAATTCAAGAAAGAGTGATATACTCCTATCCTCTCATTAGCTGATTTTATTCTTTCATGCAACGTTATTAACATCATGAGGTTCATAAATCAATATAGTGTATCTTCTTAAACCCTGAAATAAAATGTAGATTAGAAACTGGCCATTTATTAATTCCTTAATTTCCAAAGTTTCATTTTCCTAATTCACTATCAGACATACACTTTCCTTGAAGTCTCATTTTTACATTCAACAAGGAATTAGTTTTTAAATAGAGGTTTTTATCTTTAAATTGTTAGCATCTCCTAGATCAGCTCTACCCTGTTGCTTCTTTCCCACCCAGTACTAAATGCTACATATGCAACACAGCTCCACCTACAAGCTTCATTGGAATTCTTCAACCCTATCTGACAACTTGAAATGCACTTGGCTGTTTTGCTATCTTCTTCACCGGTTACAGTTACACAGAGAGAGGAAAAATACAATAAACAGGTCCAAAGCTGAGACAACTTTCTCAGGTTTCTGTGAAGCATGAGATGGCACCAAGAATTTAGTCTGATCACACTCATTTAAACACTGATCGGCTGTTACATAGCAATGAGCTGGCAGGGCTCTGCCCCTAAGCTATGTCTGTATCCAAGCCAGACTCTTTCATCCTTACCTCCAAAGGGCAATTCCAGATTCTGATACATAGCTGTTTTCTTGGAGAGGTTTTATGGTACTGGAAGCTGACCCCTTAAATTATCTTTGTTACACACTTTATTTCAGTTATGTAAAAAGAAAAAGGGGAGAGTCAGGAGCTGAAGGCAAGATGAATTAATAAATGGAAGATAAAAGTCAGAGAAAAGACAAAAATTAAGAAAGTAAAAAAGCAGTGTTATATATTTAACAGCCTGAGTAACTGACTTTCAATATTTTCTAGTATAATTTTATATTACTCTGATTATTGAGACAACCATTTTGGCTGAAGAGTGTATGCTCCCATTCTCCTGGCCCCAAGTAAATAAAAAATTAAAAAATAAAGCGTGCTACGGTATTAAAAAAGAAACAATTTAATACAGGGCATACATTCATCAGTCTAGTATCTAATAATAAATGATTTAATATCAGAGGAAAATTTCTCTAATTGGGTCAGGAATTACTTTGCATTCAACTGTATTGTGTAAGGTAATGCAGAAACCAGCCAAATTAATAATCCATCAGCACTTATTCAAACTTAAAGAATGTGTCTACCATTTATCGATCTCATCAGACTTCAAACATGATTTCATAAATATCAAAAGAAAATATAAACCAATATAAGTTGCTAAATTTTAGACACAATTGAAATACATATACTATGCATGTGGTGGCAAAATAAAAAGACGAGATTTGAAAGTTCAGTAAAATATTCCGCTGCAGCTTAGAATAAGTTAATTCGCTATTACTAACTCACCATTTACTGTAAAATTACCCATTTGAAGTATTTTAATAAAAATTTATGCCTTCTGGGTTCTTTTAGACATTCCTAATGCATGTCGAATATGAAATTTGGGGGTATTTGAGAGTCTCAAATTTCCTTAATCAGTTTTGCACATCTGCAATCTGCTGTTCATGCTGCTATTGACATAAACAGTGATACTCATTCTGTCAATAAAAACAGCATTGATGCTAAGAAGCAATTTAGAATATTGATCCCTAGCAGTCTCATATAATCTAAAGCCACTGTTTATTATCCATTATCACCCATTGCTAGAAAAACATTTCCAGCTCTCAAATTTCAGACCATTATCTAACTGCTGAGACTGCTGTTGCTGTTATTACAGAGTCGAATGCTTTCAGTATGCGACTCCATAATTGTACTGCAGGGGAAAATTCCACAGAAACTCCACTTCAGTTTTAAAGGACAGGGCAGATTGGGGGAGAAGGATTTTCTCTGAGGAAGCTGTCTTATAGAGTTCCTGGAACAGCCTGGCTTCAAAGGACCCACTGTGCTTCCATCTGAACAACCTCTATTGATTCCAGCTGCTGTCTAATTGGTCCATGACTGAATAACACCCCTGAATGTGTTGCATTTGTATCACCAAAATAAACAAGCAATCATCACCCTGCATAATGCCAGTGCTAACTAAGGCTACCTAAAAGAAAATGTTTTTATCTGAGTGTTCTGCTCCCAGGTTTCTGGATGCCTGTAGCCTTTTGTGTAATCTCAATGATTGAATCCCTCAACAAGGAGAATCTTAACAGGCCGTTGGTGGGATGTCATACACTGCACTTAGACAGTTTAATAATAATAATAGCCCCAGTAGTAATAAACACTTGATATGTGGCATGCAAAAGCTTCAAAGAAATAAATTTATATATATATATATATATATATATATATCCTATTTTGTAATCCTGTTTTCTTGATAAAGATTTTAAAGGATAAATTCTAACTTCAAGGACATACCAAAATTTTTTTTTCTTACTTTATTTCTTGGGAAGAATTTGCTCTAAATATTTATTTGGAAAATAAAAGTGTTAGCTCTTTGAGATGAATTTCTTTTCTCCTGAAGAAAAAGAGAGGAAAATAAATTTATTTTATAATTAATCTGTGAAGGTTTTTTGCCATCTTTTTTTTTTATGGATGACCAAGGGAATAGCTGCTATCAAACAAATAAGATTTGATAGTTTACCTTTCAGTAATCATTTCCAAAGGATGTATTAATTTTAGTAGAATTTCCCAAATTTTACCTTTGTTAAGTAAGGCGTATAATTTTATTTAAAGGAGGAAAAATGTGTGACTGAATACTTTCTATATCACATACATGATACTATAATACATTTTTTAAATTCTTACTGATATAATTAGAAATATATAATAACAGAGATCCATCACTTTATGCAAGCCACTTATTAGAAACTCAAGATTTTCCTTTTTTCTTCCCTTAGTGCTCAGATAATAATTTTTAAAGTTATTTTTGATCAAGTAATTTTTATTCTTCTTTATAAAATTTCTAATCTTGTAAAATCATTTAGAAAATACAAGTGATTTTTTACAAGTAAGGGTTCAGAAATATTTGGCGATTGTTTTTCTGATGTGTACACACAAATGCCTGGCTCTGTAATTTGACTGACGACTAAGCAGGTTAGTCCATTGGAAACTGCATTTTGATTTTTAAAAAAGCTATGCCAAGTTTAAGGTGTCGACCTAAGAGATCTGGGAGCCAATGATGTTGTTCATATGTTGAAGGTGGTACACCTGCACTGCAGAACTGAGTTTCATGGAGAGAAAGGATCCAAATACTAAGGGAAGGTATGTCAATGTATTAAGACCCCTGAAAATGCAAGGTGCTGTTCTGCATGGTCAAGTAGTTTTGAAGTTCAAGGTCCAAGCATTTTAGAACATTGTTAATAGAATATCTTTGTTAAAAATGCAAAAGGGCCTAAGACTATCTATATTCTAACATTCTAGGCAGGTAAAATTAAAAGTGCAAGGCAGTATGGATTTTTATTATTGTTTTGTGTTTAATACAGTGGTCCAAAGATTTATCTCAATAAGAACATTTTACAAAATAAAAATAAGGATTCAGATAAATTTCCAAAACAAAATAAATAAAAGTGTTTCGACAATTTCTATACTAGAGAGTTCTGGGAACAGAGAGAAAGACTGATACTCTCATCTTCAAGAATTCAATTTCTATATAGATTCAGAAATAATATAAAAGCCTTAATTAAGCCCTCCCTTCTCTCAAGGCCTGTTTCCTCATCTGTAAAAGTGCATATGGAATTAAATAATAAGGTCCATTTCACATTCCTTTTTCTATAATTTAGATAATAATTTGTTTTATCTGAAATAATTTTTTTCTACTAATTTGTATTTGAATTTTTAATACCCTTATTGATTCAGCCTTCTTTCTCACCAGCAGCCATTCTTGGGTACCTTTTAAATACTTAACAGAATTTTTATTCCAATTTAAAGGGCTGACTTCAAGTGCTATGTTCCAAGTAGGAAAGTTTGGGTATTATATGAGTAGTAACATTTGAACTTGAATTAAAGAAGTTTGTTTTTTCAGATACAAAAAAAATAGGCCCTTACAGTATGCTTACTGCAGCAAAATATAAGGCTCATTAGTGAAAATGAAAGGACCAAGAACTCTGCTTTGTTATACCAAAACACTGCCATTAGCTGGATGCTCTGTATAGCCCTGAAGCACAATAATTCAAGACCAATGCAATCAAGAGGAAAGAGATGGGCATTGCCAAAGTTAGGAGTCATCTGCCAAGGTCCACAACCAGTGGTCCACAGAGTTTAGGAAACACAAATGAACTTGTTTCTATGTAGAAATTTTCCATTTGCCAGAGATTTATTTAAAGACCTCTCTTTGACCTTCAAAATTCTATAACTGACATGAAAGGGACAAAATTAAAACCTGGAATGTAACTAACTAGGAGACTTAATGGAAAACAGTCACATCTTAATAATAAACCAAAATAAACTACAAGCATTTCATCAAAAATGTTTTAATGTTTATTTTATGAAAAGGCTTGGTTTGTCTCTTGTTAAGATAGAAAATAATGTGCATGAAAAAAGGAATTCAACAAATTTTAATAAATACATTCATTTTTTGATCATTTATAGTCAGCTCCAGTTTTTAAAAAGAGTATAACTCTATACATTGACAAGGCTACTTTAAGTAAAAATGACTGCTTTCATTATTCACCTATAACTACTGTTTTAAAAAGTTGTTAACTATTAAAGCTTTAAAATGGGATAGGTAAGCATCTAGAGAAAGTGTAATGATGGGAAAAAATTAATAAAGCAATCCTACTGCTTCAAAAGTTCAGGACACAGGGATAAATGATGCTTAGGGTGAACAAAGAGATTTGCAGAATGAACTTGGAATTTATAACTACCTCTCTGAATTTCATTAAATGTTCAATGTAATATGCAAAATATTGGATCCATGATAAACTTACTTTCTATGATGTGTTATATTTGTTTTGTATGTTTCTCATATTTAATCCTCAAATGGCTTTGGTCATTTAAAATATAGTGGTATGTCAACAAATTTCCAAACTTTTATCATAGGGTCATCTTTGAAAATGTAATAGATATGATATGCTGCCCTCTATATTTTCTAAAGTTAAAATGGTTTCTCTGATATCTCTGTTTATGGCATACCAAAACTGATAATTACAATTATTATTTAAAGCTTGACTAGGAGAGACAATATTGTGGGGGAGGGAGGAATCATAAATTTACATTTGGGGAAGCTAATTTTAATATTCTTTAGAAGTATAACTTACTACACTTTTTTTGCAGATTCAATGTAGTGTCAGCCAACAAGATAAAACACCAAATTTTTATATTATGAAGATGAAAATGGACAACAACAATAGCAAATAATATTTAAGAATTTCAGCTTCAATAATAATCAAAGAAGAATTCATGTGTCTTGACAAATGAAACACAAGAGAGTATTCATGAAGTAGATACAGAGTCCACCAAGTGTAACTGAATCAGACTAAAATATGATCTGATTAGACAAACACATGTACACTCAAAATACCTCCTGTAAACATTACAGTTTTTGATGTATTCCTGTCAATCAGGTTTGCCTAATCAGAATATAAAATGTCATAAAAGCTATAGCTCAACAGAATAAAATCACTATACTCCTAATATTGCAAACATAATTAACTTTGAATTATGTGAATTAATAGTGCCTAACAAATTATCATTCAGCTCTGAAATTAAATTCTTTCATACCATTAGATTTGTTTGTCAAGCTCAAGTAAGCAAAAGTAGTATCTAATAAAGTAATAATGTGCTTTGCTAAGAGTGCCTTGAGAAACCAGATTTATCTAAAATAAACCAAGGAATTTCTATTTTTAGTTAATTTGTGAATATCATAGCATCTACATAATAAAATTATGGGAAAAGTCTGATGCTCTTACAGGATACTGCTTATTTATTAAGGAAGCCATTTTATAATTACCTCTTTAGATATTTTATATGATTATTTTGTGGTTGCCTATGTGTAATATAAATGCATTTAATTGTTTAAGATTTACAGTTTATTTCCATTAAAGGTGTATTAGTATTTCCATTTACAAAAAGAAATTTAAAAATCAGGGTCATTTAAACTTCAGTTTATATTATCTATCTTAGATCATTTCTTCCACTTATTCTCAAAATATATATTCTCAAAACATATACAGGAAATCAAGGAATAAAATATTCAAATATTTTCATGGACAACAGAAATTGGAATTTGAAATACAAACTTTTTATATTGCAATCTACATAAATTCTAATGTTTCATTGAACTGAAATTTTAATACATCAGGTGTAGAGATGAGGACAGGCTTCACTTTTTTGTGTAAAGAAAGAAATTTTGTTCACATGTTTAATTAAGTTTTCCCTCAAGATATCATCTGAATACTACATATCTAAGCAGTGGTAAAGGGAAGGCTTCAGAGAGGCCTGTGGAATGACTGAAAGGAAAGACAAATGATTTTAAAACAAAACAAAATAAAATTTTAGCAGATTCAGTTGACTCAAATGCTGACATAATGCATCTGCTTTCTCATTCAACAGTGTCTCTAAGGTAA
Organism: Macroglossus sobrinus; assembly: GCA_004027375.1. Taxonomy (NCBI): domain Eukaryota; kingdom Metazoa; phylum Chordata; class Mammalia; order Chiroptera; family Pteropodidae; genus Macroglossus; species Macroglossus sobrinus. The sequence goes on from PVKZ01002938.1 coordinate 79,152, forward strand.
TTTCCCAAAATTCAAAGACCCTAATAAGCTCAGCCAACTTAGGTTTTCAATAATATTTGAGTGTGGTTTGAAACTATGTCTTGAGAAGAAACAGAAAAAAATGTTCAAATGGAAGATGTTTGAAGCCCGAGTTTAATTTTAAGGGTCGTTTTGCAATACTACCGTATACTAGGGCTTTCTGTATATTACAATGATAAAATTGAGCTGGCAAGATAACAAGGAAGATGTTTCTCAGGAATTTCATTCTGCAGTGAAAGGTATTACAATTGTCAGGCACATACTGTCTTTCTTTCATAAGTCATCTCACCTACTACAACTTTAGTAGGGCTTAAGATATATAATTTTCTAGTTACAGTGATGGGTTTGTTTTTGTTCCCAGTTCTATCCATAACCCCTTGCCAGATTGCTCTTATAACAAGTGGCTCAAATGCATAAAATAATTGTCAGTTGGATGTCAGTGACCATGGCGAAATTAACAGATAGATAAATGATAGATAGATGATGGATGGATGGATGGAAGATAGATAGATAGATAGATAGATAGATAGATAGATAGATAGATAGATAGATAGATAGATAGGTGATAGATATATGATAGTTGATAGATTGGCCCATCTGCTTCCCAGGGAAATAGAACTGTGTCTTAAGCAGAACAGATAATATAAGTCCAAGCCTATTTTTAGTTGAAAAATCTTTTTTATGATTTTAATTTAAAAATTGTACCTGTTGTATCAAAGTTGAGTAAGATGAAAATTCTGTGCTATTGGAATTATTCGTAGCAATGCAGTTTGTTTAAATATTTAGCAGAACAGTTTTCCAATAAAAGATAAACTTTTACCCTTTGAGACAGTTATAGTTCAAAAAAATGCTTATCAAAGTCATGGACTACCATAGAAAAGCTGGCTTGCTAGCCATCAAGATGTGTGCCTTTATCAGAAGGCTTTACTATGGTAGATGTGACTCATTTCAGGATTTGGCCCTCATAGCAAAAGATTTTCTCAACATTCCATGAACAGGTCTGTCTCTTAATTGGTTAGATTTTTGTTAACTAAGCTCTCAAAGATCCAAGTACAAAAAAAAAAAAACTAGAATGTTGACAAAAAATGAGAAACAATATTAGCCAGGAGATTGATCTCTCCACATTTGTGGGGCAGAAGAGCTTCTTTGCTGAAATCTAATAAAGAAACAACACAATATATACAGGATGATATATCCTCCTAACTATGCCTAGCTAACCTTACCCATTCTTTTAACACATTCCTTCTTTGGAAGAGAAACTAAATGAGTATTTAGATAGACTTTCTTAGAAGCAAGCAGAATCCAGCTGTGCCTTGCTGAGTTTGTACTCAAGTACTTGATTACATTTGGACTACTCTTAGACAATCTCTCTCTTGTTACAGATTGTTGAATATATATACCTCATTAACTTACCTTTCCTTGTGGTTTTTTAAATTTCATTCTCAGAGGATAGGAAAGTGAATCCTTTATTTAAGTCAAATGATTGCTTAAAGGCAATATTCATTTATTTTTTCATGTATAAATATTTTATTTTGAAAAATACTGGCCAAAGAATGAAATATTTGATCGTTATTCTAGTTTAAACCTCACTCTTAATTCTAGCATTTACCTCTACTTTCTTTGAGTAAATTTTTAGTTAGTTGAGATCATTAACAAACATCATATTAATAAAACTATTTTTCTCCCAGTTTCTTTTGGTGCTCCTCAATTTACTTAAAAGGCTATTCTTTTTTTGTCAGTTTCTTAATGTGTTGCCATATTTTAGTATTATTTTGTTGGTCATCTTATTTTTTCAATCTGATTCCTCCCCATTCATGGTTTCATAAGAACCAGTACATATATTACTAATTCATTTTTGGATATCCCATAGTTACATTAAATTCAACATGCAAAAAAGTATATTTGAAAAATTTTGATGCTCTGCTTATATAACCATTTTTCTATCCTATAAAACTGGAAAATATTATTTATTCCACTATATTCAATTCCTTTCTAAATCTTACTAATTAGACCTCATGAAATTATAAAAATTTGCATCTCCCTTCTGCCACTGTTTTTGTTCTAGCCACTTGTATGCTTTTCTCCTGTGTTATTAAAACAATCTCCCAACTGGCTTCTGTATCTCCATCATTGCCTCCATTATAATACATTCTCCATATTATGGAAGGAAGGGTCTTTCTCAAAGCATCTCATTTCCTTGCTTACTACACGTAGTTATTCCCCATTTTTGCTGATAAATGCTACTTATGTTACACTTAATGCTTCATACAGTAATTACATATTTACTTAACCGGTCTTTCTAATGATGGTCACTATATTTTTTCCATTATTTTACTCTGATTACCTACCAGTATCTGACAAATGATAGTATTTATCTGGTGAATCAATGAGTGAGTATAAAACTGTGTATGAGAAAAATATGTACAAATAGAAAATAATGCATTTATAACATTAGATACACATTAAAAACATATAAAGACATGTCAAAAAATTTTAATTGTAATATGTGTGTAAAACAGTGTTATACACAATGGTAAATGGGGAGGTGAAATGACTTCATGTCCATTATCTTATTTGATTCTAAAAACCAAACTACGAATTAAAATACTTAAGGGAAATGAAAGAAGATAAAAGTAAACATTTTAGAGAAATGACTATAGAGCTCCAATTTCTCAGTGTCAGTTTTTAGACATCATTAATTTATGAAAATTATTTTTTCCACTAACTTACAATTCTTACTTGCTATCAAATATTTTAACTCACAGAGTATTTATGTATTATAAATATTTAATATTATTTTTCTAATGGGGACATATTTGTATATATGTATACATGCACATGAAAGTAGACTTGAGTAGAGTTGTGAGCTCTAGCAAATGGCCTCTCTATGCTTCAGTTGCCTCTTCTATTAAATACAGACAGTAATAGTATCTATCACATAAGTTTTTGTGAGGCTTAAATGGGTTTACTTATAGAGTTATAAGAACAGACCCTGGCACATAGTACATAAATTATTAATTTTTATAATTATTGTGCATACATGGTCAGTTACTAATTTTAATCTTTTTATTTTATATGGAAGCTAATGCCTACCTATATAGAGGCCATTTTCAAAAATTTATTCTAATGTTACTGAAAGGCAATTGATTTATAGCATTTATTTTTATTATTTTCACTTAAATTGTGTGTATGCCGTTTTTATCTAAATAAGTAATAACTCTTTCAGGTCTTTGTCTTCATTTTCTCAAATATTATTTTCATTAATTGGTAGGAAACTTTGGGATTACAATACTCAAACAAATTTCTTCTAAAATCAATTTACATTCAACAAATTCTATACTCATATGCCCGAAATACTTCCTGAATATCTTCCCTCCTCCCTAACATTTATATAACATTTTCATTACTTAACTTCTAAGAGCAAATGACTGTTATTAAAACCAGATTTTTACAGGCTGTTAGTTTCTAGTGCAGATCATTGCCTCTAGGTGTTGCAGAATTAAAATCAAAACTACTAAATAATTTAGAAGTAAATTAGCAATTAACTGAAAATGACATCACAAACTCTGGTTCATATGTAGCAAGTGGGCTGACAGAATTATTACTGATCTGACAGATCAGTAGAGTCTCTGTCTCTGTCTCTCTCTCTTTCTCTCAGTCTATCTTTCTTTCTGTCAGTCTCTGTCTCTCTCAGAGAGATAAAAACCTATAAAGGACATAGAAATGTATTTATATAATAAAAATAATTAATACAACTTTATTTATTTTCTCCTGCAAAATTAATTGTGGCTAAAAACTCTACAATGTGCTAAAATATATTCTTATCTGTTAGAAAAAAAATCCTGTAAATAGAAGTAGCTAGAGAGAGGGATATTTGACATCTAGTTACAAGTTTGTAATTTTCTCATTTTCTATTCAGCTGCACTCTAACACCTCAAAATCATTTAACTATTTTAAAGAAAATTGAAAAATAGGAAGCTTAATTTGGGTATAATAAAATGTTTGATTTTGTTAAAGCCTCATTTTAGAAAGGAAAAAATAAACATAATAATAAATACAACCTTTGTCTTCAGACACTGATGTAAAAGTGATTGCAAAATTTAAAATTATGAATTTGAAAAAGATCTTATAGATTGCCCCCAGATTTTATAGCTGAGACGAGTGAAATGCAGAGTATCAAAAGCTACACATAGGTTTATACCATTCCTGGAACAAGAAACTCTGTCTTCTAATGCCAGGTCCCTTGTGCTTTTTGTGTCTCAATCAGAATAAATTATTGTGGATCATTGGTTCCTGCTAACTGATTTGTTTTTGAGATAAAACATTTCTGCCTTTCACACAAGATCACCCATATTTTAGAGCACAGCAAATGTGGTTTGACTATAGCCTAATAAATAGAAGCAAAGGGCCACAGGGTTGCAATAGTACACTGGAATTCTCACACTGCTCACTTTTCCCACACAGGGTCATGTCAAAACTTCACAAAAAAAAAAGAATAATTGATTATGTTTAACTTGACCTTCATAGAACAAAGGCCCCAATATCCTATTCTACCATTCTAAAAAAAAAAAACAATTATAAATCTTAATTATCTTCTTTCTCATCCTGATATCTAAGGATCTCTTTGATATTATTTTGCACTCAGTGGAAAAAATGAAGAACTGATCAGCCATTTTCAGTCCAAGAGTGCTTTCTCTATTTATATATTAATTCAACAGTTTGCTAAATAATGACATTCTTGAGAGCCAGATTAGTTCTTATATAATACCACTAAGTGTCCAGCACCTGATAGGTGCCAAATACTTTTTACAGTAAGCTATTGATTCAGTATGTCATTAATCTTTATGACTATTTTTTTATGCTGAAAATTGACTTTAACTTTATCCTATCTACTTTTTGGGGAGTGGAGGAGTTTATTTACTCTTTTGATTTTCCTCCAAACTTGTCTGTAAAGAAGTACAGAAATGTGCACTGTTCTCTAGTAAAGGCACAAACATTATTATTTAATGGAAAGATTACTACATAATTTTAAAATGCAATAATTTGTTTGGAGTTTTAATTCTATGTTTTCTGAAAAAAAAAGTTTTTTATTGCTTACTCATGATCAATCAGATATCCATTTTCATAATCCCAACCTGCTGGGTCTTTCTCTTGTATTAACACTTAGGCAGCCATCCATTATAATAGAATCCCAACACAAAAAGACAATTATCTTTCCAAATGAGCTTGTTCATAATTAGTAAAAAAAAAATATCCAACACAGAAATGTTTATTTTTCTTGCATCTCAACATATATGGTATTATTGTGTTAGCTTTCAACCAAGATTATGAGCATAATTTCCTTTCCTCCTTTGGGACTAGGATCTATAGACAATAAAGACACATTAAGAGCCAAAACCAAGAAAGGTCTGTAAATGTGAGCCAAAAATAGAAATTAACGTCATATTGGAATACAGTAGTAAGTTGGTCATTCTGATAACTGTTGAGGTTAGAAGAAGGCACGAAAAAAGCCAGTGAATACTTCAGAAAACTGATGAATGCAGAAGCAAGAGATCAGATAGGGAACTGGACTAGAAATAAGCTAAAAGATACTGGCCAAGAGATTTTCTGCTCTGAGAAAGCAGGACAAGAGCAAAGAGAATCAACTGATGCAGGGCTGCCTGTTGGATCAGCTGTTGCTCTGGTTGCCTCAAAACTATCTTTATTCTCCTCTTGTCCTGAAGGAGACTGGCCCAGGGGCTGCAGAAGTGGCCCTGAACAAAGCCAGCTAGAAAAAAAGAGTGTGAAGAAGAGCTTACTTACTGTTTGCAGATAATTTCTATAAGATCTACTGTTCCCAATCTGGATAAACTAAACTCAAATCACACTGGGTCTTTAATATTATGATAACAATTTAATCAATATCAGTAATACTAGTTCATTTATATATTGAAGTCATGCATTAACTTTCCTGAGGACCTTGATATTGATCTTTCTATTTCATGTTCGTTTTTGAAGAAATTTTTCCATTTTGTCTTCTCCTGCCAGAGATCTGCTCTAGTTGGGAAGTAAAAGAGAAAAAAAAAAAAAGAAAGAAAAAGAAAAAGTAAGAGCTAGTCAAACTACAGAAGAAATTTTGGAGAGCTTTCCACAGTTTTCAGCAAATTTGGCTTTCCTGTCTACATTGCTTCCTCTTCTAACATGCTCTAGGATATTTAACATCTGTCAAATATTTATTGAGCACTTACTGTGAGACTAGTTGTTTGTTATAGAACATGACTATAATATAGGGATGGATTGTGGGAAGTGAAGAATTTATTGAATGCCCCTGACCAGTCCCCTTGATTTCTATCATATTGCCCTGAGATTTCTCATTCTAGTTTTGGTTTCAAAATTTATTTCTCTTAAACCAAATCAAATGTACTACTCATTTATATTTGTCAAATAGTTTTTGAGACTCCTTAGAATGTTTCAGTTGCTAGAAAAGCAAAGTTAAAAGAAATATATTTTTTGCTTTAGATATTCCATGATTTATGAAGCTTATTTTGCTGTAAAAGTATTTGTTAACATGTACCTTATTTATCTTATTAGAAATCAATAGAATTTTTGACTCTGGAATTAGAAAAATGTCAGTAATCTTATTGAAGGAAATTATGAAAGGAGAGAACTGAAGATTAGAAATCAAAAGGATAAACAAAATAGAGAAGAGGCTGTGTGTGTGGTGTGTGATTATATATGTATATCCCCCCTCCAAGGAAAAATAAAGGAAGTAATTCAAATTGGGCCATTTGGTTACATTTCATAAGCACCTATGTGAACAAGATGAACTGAGTAAGCCAGCAGATAGTTGCTAATTTAATGATCACGTGTGAAAGTGGATTAAAGAAGCCTTTGACAGAGATATGGGAGAAGTAACCAGAAGACTGATAATATATATTTTTTAAAAACAGTGTTTATTCATCATCTTATATACTCTGGATATTGTGCTGGATACATCAATATGATTTAGTGCAATACTCGTAATAACACATTGCATTAAGACAAACTCCCCCAAAGAGATTACCAAAGGACTTTCATAGAAGTCTTGCACCACACACACACACACACACACACACACACACACGCACACACACACACACACACACACACAAACACACACACACTTAAGAAATTAAGAGAGTACTAAGCTAAAAAAAAAGTTGAAGGAGTTTATTTATATTGCAAGTCTTCTTGTGGTCCTTAACACAATAAGGTAGAAATTTAAAAAGGGAGAATATTGCTTATAGTAATCACACTATTTTTGAACAATGGAACCTATTTTTCATGTAGTATATTGGAATGTTAGTGTGTGTGTGTGTGTGTGTGTGTGTGTGTGTATGTGTATATATAGTATAATATAATATATTAGTCTAATATAGTATATATTAGTACCCTAAGAAATATGCTCTGGAAAATGTTGTGATTAAGCATGAAGGACTGGATAAAAAGAACTTGAGATAGAAAATAAAATACTGCTAATATTAACATACCTGTACCAAAATAAAATAAATTTACAAATTCCAACTTAGGAGAGCTTAGAGGAAGAGAACACCTAAAAGTGTTTCAACTTTGCTCTGGAATAGCTTTGATAATATATTTCATTGTCATTGCTATTATTTTGCCTTTCTATCTTTATTGCATTATTTTGATGGACTTAAGGTGATCACAGAATTTTGATCATGTTACCATTAGGTTTCAGCTTCTTCAATCACAAATTCTTTAACCATGGGAAATTTCAGGAACTTAACCCCTAAATGGGAAAAGAATCACTATAATTACAAGAATCATGAACAAAGCAATGCGGACATTCTGAGGAGAAAGATCTGTCTCTTTTTGGAGTGGGGAAGTTTTATAAAAAGATGACTAAAGGACTGTTATATAACTTCCATTGAAGCTGCTATGGTTTACTTAGAGACTTGGCCAAAAAATTATTTGGAAAAAACAACAAAGAGAAATGATTATGGAATGGGCTTTGTTATGCTGTTTGCTAGAAAGTTCCTGGTTAATGTTTTGGCCCATCTCATAATACATTGTGGGTCATTATGGTACATAAGTTTAGTTATTCTTGTGGCTTCACTTTATCTCTGATTCAGAATGTGGGCTAATGTTATTTCATAACCTATTTAATTTATCCCTGGACCAGTTCTAAATTTTATCTGAAGTAGCATTCTTTAATACTATATTGGGTTCATGGACAAGAGGGAAAATCATTCTAACATCTAGCCTCATTCTCTAAGCTTGACATCAGATTAGAAGACTCAGAATTCCGAGTCTGAACACATTTCCCCATGGCATAAAAGTGACTTGTAAGAAATTTCAGATGGATGGCTTTTGCTGGCTTATGACAGAGCTGTACAGTGAGTCCCCACCTAGCCAGTCCTAGAAAAACTGAGTACTTTGAGTCTCAAACATCTGTAATGATGAGCCAAATGATAGTATTGACTCTATCAGCCCTAGAATAAATCTCAGGTGGTTTGTACTTTCTGCTTCACCCTATAAATTTATCTTTTAGACCTAATAATCAGAGGAAAAACTCTCTCTCCCTGGCCTTTGAAGTTATTTAGAGGTGAGCAAGAGAGAACAGAACACATTCACTTCTCACTGGCTTTTTTATTTTTAGGCAAATTGAGAGGCAAGGAGTCCTCTTTTGTCTTACCTGGGAAGACAAGCTAAATACTCCAGGTATTTTATGGTTGGGTCTTCTGGATCATTATATGTTTACTTTTGATTCATAATTTAAGTTAACTCCAAAGTAAACTTACTGAAATGTTGAGACTGCATGCTTTATTATCAAAAGGCAATACTGATAAACCATAAAGTTTCTACTCACAGGCTAAAATCTTTCCCTTTTTAAAATCCAATTATCAAGCTTTCCTAAGCTTAATATTGTGCTCCAGTTCCTTTTCCTGTTTTTCTTCTTTTCCCATACTTTGTTATATTTGATAGGCAATTGTAAACCTCCATGATAATTTCTATAAACAAACAAAATTATAATGAAAAAAAAGTCATCTGAGAATGTGAAACTAAAGGCTGAATAAATGACCTAAAGTAGAAAATGAAAGTTGATTATGTCAATTTAGCATATAAAAAAAAAACATTAAACAGAAAATCACCTGGACTGTTGATAAAAGTGGATACTTAATATTCTTCATTATTTCTGAACAGATGTGGGCTACAAAAACCAAAAGTTATTTCTAAAAATAAAGAAGTGGATCCCCAGGCTACAACAGGATTTAAGGCTTAACTTGAGTTTTTGCGGAAAAAACTAGAATAAAATAGTTTGATATAGATCAAAAGAAGAGTAATATTTTGAAAAAGAGGGCTTCAGGGAAATCTAGCTTTCTCTCCTAGAACTATGCTGTGCAAGGGCTCATGCCCGTGTTATTTCAATATCTAACACAAGATCTACAAAATTATAAAGTTTTAGAATAAATACAATAAAGCACCTGTTTAAAAAAGTCTCTTATTTATTATGTTTTCTAATTTATTTAGCTGTGTATTTCTTATTTATTTTTTGAAATGTTCCAATGGTTTGTTCTCAGTGTGCCAGAGGAAACCCTGTGCCAATTGCTGATGACACGGATGTAGTGAAAGAGCAATTAAACCAACGTTAAAGTTTCTGCTTCTCTAGAATACAGGAAAATAAAGTCTTTGAATTCTACCTTAGGAAAAAAAGGTAATTAAACTTACTGGAGTGTGAGAAAAACTAAATTGAAAGTACAATTTTAATTAATGAAAATAATTTTGAAATAATTCTTATTTTAGTTATATGTCTATCAACTATAAAGGAATGCAATGATTTGCAGTTTACAAATGTTTTACAAATACCAAAATATGTAGCCATGAATAGTCATATAGATATAGCTCATAAGAGAAATTTAATATTTTTTAACTAAATGCTTTCTCATATTTGACTAAAGGGTAGTAAACAATTTAATACATCTTTCATATTATGGTTTGGGGATGAACTTATGCAAAGGTAATATTATGGTATATGAAAACAGTATGATGCTAGAGAACCCAGTTTATGTCTAATCAGAAAGTTTAGAATGTAAAATAAAAAAATACAGTTAAATTTATCATATGACAAAGACTTTTATTTTAAAAGTCTTTATTATGATAATATATTTAATTTTTCTAAGAAAATAATTTTATTATCAATTTTGTTTATTGTGACCTCAGGTAGAGAGGTATTATGGTGCCTTTCCATGGACATTTTATTATCAGAGGTAAACATGCTATAGATAGCATGAGTATAGTAAATGTGGAACCCCTCTTCAATGTAATCAAGCAACAAGAGTATACAAAAGAGATATCATACTGGTGGAATCCTCTTCCCAGCTGAAAATGTATTGATGATTCCTCTCTTCCTGTGGGTAATCTCACTTAGCTTCAGGAGGATTGAGGCCTATACCATCTGATGGTTAGGCTAGGTATGTTCCAGGTGTATAGACTTGAACCTATATCTGACAGGGCCTGTGGAAGTACCACTACCTCCTCTGATGGTTCGCTGCTTCAAGAACTCTATAGCAGTATTTACCCAGAATCATTCATGTCTAGAACAGTGTTATCAGTAGAAACTTTATTTCTGGAGAGATGCTAACTAACTATAATTGTGCTCTACAGAAATAACATAGATAAGCACAAAATAAGAGTAAGATTTAAATATCAATATTTGATGGAATTTAGTAAATGTTTGGTAAGGTAATTCTTTTTTCGTTTGACATCCATATTTGTTTTTGTAAATTTTTTCTGATAAACATAATGTCATAAGTTTTTTAATTGGTGAACTGTAACTTCTTGAATTTTTTCTCATTGATAATATATATTTTGAATATATTCTCCAGTAAATTATCTCCTGAAAAATAGAAAAATATTTCACAAAGCAATGTTGTTTTTTTTCATTTAGAATTTATTTTTTAGAACAATTTTAGATTTGTAGCAAAATTGGGCAGAAGGCACAGATATTTCTCACATACACCTTGTCTTTACACACACAGGCATCTTCTTTCACTATTGACATCTTATATCAGACTGGTACCATTGTTGCAGTCAATTAACCTACATTTTAAATTTTGGTTACAGCAAGGTTGCAGAATACAAGGTTGATATGCAAAAGTCAACCACTTCCTATATAGTAGTAATGAAGAAGTAAAAGTTTAATTTTAAAACACAATACTATTTATATCACACCAAAAATGAAATACTTAGGTATAAATCTAACAAAATATGTAAAAGATCTATATGAGGTAAACTATAGAACTCTGATTAATGAAATCAAAGAAGAAAGGAAGAAAGAAAGAAAGAAAGAAAGAAAGAAAGAAAGAAAGAAAGAAAGAAAGAAAGAAAGAAAGAAAGAGAAAGAAAGAAAGAATGAACAAAAGAAAGAAAGAAAGAAAGAAAGAAAGAAAGAAAGAAAGAAAGAAAGAAAGAAAGAAAGAAAGAAAGAGAGATAGGAAGACTCAATATTGTCAAGATATCAGTTGTTCCCCAACTTGGTCTATAGAGTCAACGCAATCCCAATCAAAAACTCAACAAGTTATTTTGTGGATATTGATAAATTAATTCTGAAGTGTATATGATAGACCTAAATGTATAAAATGCCTAGATAACATAGAAAAACATCTAAATGACCTTTAGCATGATGATGACTTTTTAGATAGAATACCACAGGACTACTTTATAAAAGAAATAAGTGATACTCTGGACTCATTAAAATTAAAATTTTCTGTTTTGCAAAAAATGTCGAGAGAATAGAAGACAAGCCATAGACTGAAAGAAAATATTTATTTAAAAAATGATAAAGGATTATTAACCAAAATATGCAAAGAATTTTAAAAACTCAACAATAAAAACAAATTAAAAATAGGCCAAAGGCCTTAACAGACACCCTTTCCAAAATAGATATGCAGATGGCAAATACACATGTGAAAATATGCTTCATATCATATGTCATCAAGAAAATATAAATTAAAATAACTGTGAGATACTACTACACACCTATTAAAATGGTCAAAATCCAAAAGCTTGACCTTAAATGCTGGTAAGAATGTTGAGCAATCGGAACTCTCACACATTGCTGGTGAGAATGAAAAATGGCACAGTTACTTTGGAAGATAGTTTAGTGGTTTCTTACAAAACTAAAAATACTCTTACCATATAATACAGCAATCACACTCCTTGGTATTTACCCAAAGGTGTTTAAAACTTTTGTCTGCACAAGAACCTGCACATAAATGGCTATAAAACCTTTTTTCGTAATTGCCAAAACTTGGAAGTATCCAAGATGTCCTTTAGTAAGTGAATAGATAAAACCATGGTATATACAGACAATAGAATATTATTAATATTATTTTGTACTAAAAAGAAATGAGCTATCAAGCTATAAATAGACATGAAGAAACCTTAAAAGCTTATTACTAAGTAAAAAAAAATCAGAAAAGGCCATATACTCTATGATTTCGATTATATGACATTCTGGAAAAAGCAAAACTATGGACATGGTAAAAAAAGATTAGTGGTAGTTAGGGGATGGAGAGGATGAATGATGAATGTTGGAGCACAGAGTATTTTTAGGGTAGTAAAAATACTCTGAATGATACCATGATGATAGATACATGTCACGATACATTTGTCCAAATAAATAACCCAATAGAATGTACCAAGAGAGAATTATAATGTAAACTGTGGACTTTGAATGATTATAATGTGTCAACATAGATTCATCAATTAAAACAAGTACACCACTCTGGTGGGAGATGGTAATGCAGAAGGCTATGCACCTGCAGAAAGTATGTGGGAAATCTCTGTACCTTGCTCTAAAGTTTGCTGTTATCCTAACACTTCTCCAAAACATTCAATATTTAATAAAAGCAAAAAAAAATGTATACCTTAAAACAGTAAGGTGATTTTTTAATTAAAACAATTGGCACTTGCTTAAACTTATCAATTGCAGGATAAAATGTTATGTACATAGTTTAAGAAGAAATACCTTGATTCTAGTAAGTGTTTCAATTCTTGAAAAAGAATTCTAAAAAGCCCAAAACTACTATTCCTAGTTCTTCAGAAATCACACTCATGTTTGACATCGTTTACCCTCAAGGTCATGATATTATAGGTATTGTGAATTATTTGTCCTCTCTGAACTTCTGAGATTATTTTATTAAAAATTCAATTCTCATTATATTAATGGCTTGAGAGACTAAAACTAAGTCGAATGAACATTAAATCAAGGCAACTCTGAGCAAAAACTCTGCATCCATATCATAGTACCAGTCTGAGCTGAAACTGAGCCATTAAGTAGTTGAATTCTCAGAGTGGGCATAGACTCCTCAACATAAATTTGTTATACGATAATTGAGTTGCAGAATGTTTGGGAACAAAAAGAACTTTATCTTTCCACATGCATGTAGGCTTTATGTATGTTCCCCTCACATCTATATATCACTATCAAGGATGTTAGAAAAAAAGTTCAGAAAATCTCAGTAGTTATCAATTCTCATCTGTGTTCAATTACTTGAAAAATCTAGACAAGTTTGAATTATCCAAGCCAGTGATGTTTTCCATAACCAGCTGTTTCTAATATACATACATGATTGAAAGCTGTTTTGTTTTCTTAACCCTCAGCATTTTGGAATGTCTGTAGAGAAAAAAGCAATGCTAGAGAGAGCACAAAAAGTGTCTTGTGAAGAGTTATAAGACAGGACACTTATCAAGCACTCCTATGACACTGAATATTTTACTCATGAATATCATATAAAATTAGAATCTTTTTAATGCTTCAATTGTGATTGCTTTACTTATTAGATCTCCATTTTCATATATTTACCCTTGATTATTCCCCAAATACCCCAAGGTTATTTTCTATAAATTCAGTTTGTTTCATCATTTTTGAGATAACCATTTCCATAGTTGTTTATGGTTTTGAAATTATCTTTTGTGATCTTTAAATTATCATTTATCACAGGTCCTGCATTAAAAAATTATCTGATGATGACATAATTGGACAACTGTTGGAAAATCATTAACTGTGAACAGATACTGATGAGCTCTTCAAAAATCTACATGACATAAATTATTTGTAATCTATACTATATGAAGAATAAAAACACAATGTGAAGGAAATTTCTGTCTAAATTAACCCTAAAGAGCAATTATGTAGTAAGATATCAGAAATCCGAAATAATAGAGGAAAGTTTGCTTCAATTATTGAATATTTACAAAGATGCACCATTTGTAAATTAAAAAACTAAAATGAATAAGATGTGCTTAATTTAAGGGCCTACCTTTCCCATCAAGAGTATCATCTGAACAAAAAGGCTATTTTCAGACTTGCCACTTGGATTAAAAGATAAATTGAGACTTAGTTTAGACAAAACTTTTGTTTTAGCCACAAAGTTGTGGTTTCTATCTTTCCCAGCCCAATGTTGTAGATACTAAAAACATAGAATCTGTACCCCACTCAATTTCTTTACCCTCCTGGATCTTTTAAACCAGTGAAGGAGATAGTTAAATAAACAAATAATTACAATATAATGAGATAATGTTATATTAGACGAAATACAGAAAAGCCACAAATGAAAAAGAAATTGTTATATAGTATATTACTTTCTTATTTTGTTTTAATCGGCTTTAATACTTGATAAGTAACAACTAAAACTGTCAAGTTAACCAATATCAGCATGGAAATGTCATTTTCAAACACTGATGATTAATAACCTTTAAAGAAACTGCCATCTTACAATATTTAAAAAGTTCAGGTAATATGGCTTTTTGAGATTGGTGTGCAGAGAGCAGAATACTGTGACAGGGAAATAAACCAAAGATGCAGTTTCCTAAGGGTCTTAATAAATTATGTTTCTACAATTAGATTGGTCCTTGAACTTAAATATTTTTAAAAAGAAGAATATTTATTATACATGCATAATATGTATAACTGCTACATGCTGAGATACTGGCTAATTAAACAATATTCCGGGTAACCATTCATTTTTTAATGCATGTATTTTATGTCAAATATGCCTTACAAAAATGTGAGGGATGCATCACTTTCTTTCTTGTTGGATTTTAATCATTCCCCAGAGTCACAAGTGTATTTCTATTTTGTTTATAAACACAAAGTGTGAACGATCAGTGTTCTGCTTCTTTTACAGACCACGTGCCACATTAAGCCATAATCTTTCTCTTGCTTTGTACTTTGTAAAGATTTTAATCAAATTACATATTTTAGTCATAGTAAAGCCATAAAATGTCATAAGATTTCCATCCAAAAATCATTTGCCATGAGAGATTTGTTTTTAAATATAATAACTAGTGTAGATATTGATATAAGCAAATATAAGCCCTACCTACTTCTCACCATTTGATTAGTATAAACCTATGAATCGATGCTAAAATTTCAGACTGAGATCAATGGTTGCTATTTTCCAAAACGTTACATGAGAAATCTTTATAGATTATGTTAATCACAAATAAAAATATTTTGCAATATTGGTTTCTCATGAATTATTTTTAGCTTTTGTTTAAAGTATAAAAACTTTTCAAAGGTCTATCATCCACTTGTAATGCTCTCCACTATTAGGTGACAAATTCTAAGTTTCTGATGTACCTAATATATGTATAAAATTATACATAATATAGACCATCCTTGTGTACATATGTAATTTTGGAGATTAAAAGAAGTGGATTAAAAAAGATATTCATTAAATTTTACTATGTCACAAATGCCCCTCCAAATCTGTTCATTTCTGATTATATATTATAGCTTAATATTGCTCTCTATTAATTCTGACTTAATACATCTTTAAGTTTTTCATGATTGACATAAATATTAAAGCAAAATAGCCATATAAATAAAATACATTCATGAAACCACCACTTAGGGCCAATAAAGTCATGCTTGCAGCAAAATAGTGATCATAGAATCTGAACAAAGGTTATATCAAGTCTTGCCTTTAAAATCTATTTCTTCTTTTTTTTAATATATAGATTTATTTATTTATTTATTTTTATTTATTTATTTATGGTGACATATATATTGAATTATATAAGTTTATATAAACTTACTGAATATATATGTATATATATATGTGTGCATATATATGTATATATATATGTGTGTGTATATGTATATATATGTATATATATATATAAATATATATATATATGCTGCATAAAATCCATTTCTTCTGTTGAGCTTTCCTGAAGGACTCCATTTTATTCTCAGATTTTCTATTGTTTGTACTAAATGCAGCCCACTTAGAAAGAGATGGCACTGGGCTTACCTACCTCTCTGGTCCCCCCAAAATCTATACTGTAATAACTATATTAATTAAAGAGGGCATCTTAGTTGAGCACTACTTTTGTGTTCTCTCTCTCTCTTTCTGTCTTTCTGGTATATTTATATATTTTTATTATTTATATCTGTATAAATACCATACATTTATCTTCATAATAGTACCTTGAAAGAGTATTTAAATAAATACTTTCAAAGACGACCAAAAACCGTAACCAGAATCACAAAGCCCACATCCTGTACAAAAAAAGCATATGTGGTGTGCTAAACATATTAATATTTATAAATGTGGTGTAATAGATTATAGCAGTCTCCAGTTTCTCTTCAGTGAGGAATAAGAGGTAAGCGTTAACCAGGGTAAAGGAGACCTTGTCCAGTTCCATCCTTCTCTGGGAGTCCCTGGTCTATAGTTCCATGTAGCCAGTTTTGCTTTGGAATCCTATGATTGATCCCATAATGCTGTCAGTCTCTTTTTATGTACTCCAGGTATGGCTGACTCAGCTTTATGCTGAATCATTCTCATATGTATCTATATAATATGTGTCTTTTGTGTTGGCATTAGGAGTGGCAGTGAATGTTAATGGAATGGAAAACAGGTGGAATTTCTTAAGTTGTTAGGTGAGAATTTCCAAGTGGTCTCCATTTGGGCAGTACCATGATGTAGCCTGTGAAATAACATTGAGCATTTCTTCAGTTGCTGTTTAATCCTTTCATGCCTATTACATGTCAGTTACAATTGCAGAATATATTTTAAAGCTTTATAAACTCAGAAGAGCATTGGGATAAAAGAGGTCATAGTTAAAATTACAGGCCTTGGAATCAACTACATGATTTAATTTCAAAGCCACCATTTGCCAACTGTTTAAGTAAAAGAAAGTTATTGATTTTTTTCAGGGTTTTTTTTTACCTCTTAAATTCCATAATGCCTAACTCTTTTAATAAGGATTAACTGAAATATTACAAAACACTTCAAATAATGTCAGCAATTAAGTAAATACCATGAAAAGTTAGCTTGTATTTTTATTGTAAATCTCATAGCAGAAAGGAATATTAAGAAAGATTCTGCTGTTTCTTTCCTTTGTGGTTGACAAGTATTAAATGGCATGCAGACTGAAGCACAGAGCAAGGATATCTGATCTCTTGGGGTCAAGTGTTCCTTCCTAGTTCATTACTTTATTATCTAACGGCCTATATAGTTCTCTAATTGCTATCTTTGTGTTGAAACTGATTACCCAACTCAAAACTCTACTGGATCAATTCACATAATATTCCTTTAATGTTCTAAACAATCTAGCACAATCTTGAGCATGTCTCAGGTTCTCAATATATAGTTGTATGAACTTGAGAACTTTTGATAATAGAATGAATTGGGCACTTTTCTCTATAGCTGCCATTCATCCATTTTTTAAATATATTTTTTCGAATTAGTCTTAATACCCATCTTGGTAATACATTCCTGCCATACTAGTGCGTTCGTATAATTTTATATGCCTCTGTATGCCAAATCAAAAAAAGTATGATTAAAATAATATACTGAATGTAAAGTGTATTTTAAAATTTCTAAATTATTTTTTCTTCTTCATCTACTTCTCACATCTAAAATATAAAATGCTTAAATGCTAAATCAATAAATAGTGTGAGTATATCTGCTAAGGGAAAACACTTTGTACAATTTTATGCTCTAAAATTTATTCTATCCATTGTTGGATACTCATCTATTTGGATGTCTTTTCATTAAATGACTTAAAGACATCCTATTTGGCTATAGTCGAGTTCAAAATACAATAATATAATTTTTTTTGTAATCATTCAAAGTATCCTACTCGGTAGCATTTAAGTTCTATTAGCCAACATAATATTATTAGAGAGCACATTTAAATTATTATCTGAATATTAATACCTGAATTTAAAAACAATTATTAATTAAAAAATTAAAAATTATTCATCAAACACTTTTACTGTATATTTCACCTGAAAAATCATTTTTGTCTCAGTTTTAAAAACTATATTTAAGGAGTTCAAGTAGTCAAAAAGAAAGCAATACAGAAGTTAATTTTTTGTTTATTTTTAATTATTGAAATGATGTGAATTTTCTAGAGATTATAGTTGTCAGTTGTTATTATATTGCTTATTGGGAACTAAATGTCACAATATGCCATATCCCAAACTTTCATTCTTCACTGTTAATTGTCATTATCCACTAATCTTGCTTGTACTCCACCTTTCAGACCCCTCTTGAGTTTCTGATTATTTTAAATCACATAGTTAACTGTCTTTTGTTCTCTCTCTCAACCCATTTTTAATGTTTTTTTTTTTATCTCTGGTTTTCCTCTACTTCTTTATCAATTTCATTGGTCATAGCTCATAGAATTATAGACTAAGTGGTTCTAAAAATTCTCTAACTAAAAATCTCACATCTATTACTGTTTAGTTTTTGCTAAGTGTGGCTTAGGTATGGGAGAAATCAAGGCCTACATGAAGAATCTGATATTCCAGCTTAACATTGAATAATGCATTGCAGGTGTTTATCTATGCTTAGAGCAGTTTTATCCTAGAATTACAAGATAGGGTTATAAAATGTTAACAACCTTTTTATTACTACCTTTATTCAATAGTTGGACAAATAAATACTGATGAACTTACTCAAGTTTACTTTGCTAATCAATGACAGATTTGAAACAGATGGAGACTTTAGGTTCCCATCTCATTCCCTTTCAGCTTCACCACAGGGACTTGAATATTATAATAAAATTATGAAATTTGGTTTAAGTAGAATTTAAGTGTTACAGATAGTAAATATTTCTTATATAAATACTCATTTAAAATGTGTGAAAAATTATAATGACAAATTCAGTCCCACAAAGAATGAGATGGTAATATTGCCCAGAGGCACAAACATGTCAGTTTATTCAAGAACTCACATTTAATTAATATTTTTAGAAAACGAATAGTGTCCAAATTATATATTTTATTGCTATTTTCCTGGGCTGTTTACATAAAAGAATATCAAAATCAGGTCAAGATTATTAGTGTCATTTTATGGAAAAATTTTTAATAAAGCAAGTATATACTTAGAGCAAAGAACAGGTAAATGGACAATTTGAGTGGAAG
Organism: Macroglossus sobrinus; assembly: GCA_004027375.1. Taxonomy (NCBI): domain Eukaryota; kingdom Metazoa; phylum Chordata; class Mammalia; order Chiroptera; family Pteropodidae; genus Macroglossus; species Macroglossus sobrinus. Next base: position 98,593 of record PVKZ01002938.1, read on the forward strand.
TGCTGAAAGAGGTCTTACTCAAAACCTTCCTAAAAATGAACTGTGAAGCTACAGAAAAGAATGTTTATTTTTTCAACTGCAGTGAGAGTCCAGCAATTTCTGCTAAGATTTTGTAAACATTCCTTGTGAATGGTTCATAACCAAAATCTATTTCTTCAGGTTTTATACCTTAGTAGCCAGACCCTTAACCACTATTAAAATAAAAGTCATGTATAATGATAGCTAACAATGTTGAAAACTTGATGACATGGAAAATGGTCAAATGCAAATAAAAATTATGCAAAGTGATCCTTTACAATATAGAAAACTTAAATTTATAAATAAAAATTAAAAAAAAATAGAGACAGAGATAAAGAGAGAGAGAGACAAAGATAGAGAGAAAGAGAGAAACAGAAACAGAGACAGAGAGAATGAAGTAGTAAAGTACAAGAAAATGGAAATAATAACTATTTATGGACTTTAATAACAATGACCCTGTATTTTTTTGAAAGAAAAAAAGTTATTAAAAAATAAAAAGCATTCACTGGAAGGAGATTATTTATCATTAATTAAATTAATTGCAGTCATTTAGCTTCCTCAAGCTTAGACCTTTTCTTATCTTATTGACTAAGAGCTGAGACTGATAGCTGCGCAAGGCAACCCACCAGGTCAACACTCTGTAAAGAGAATTAATGGTCATGCCGATATAATAATTTTACTGAGTGCTTTAAATTAGTAATGAGAACCTAAGCTTAGGCAACCCCAGGCCAGTCCTTTTAGGTGCCACAGATCTATAAAATCTGAATGACAATAGAACCTCCCAATAAAGTCATGTGGAAGGTCAACTTACACATTTTTGGCCAAGGTACTCTGTAGCTATCAAATTTATACCAAACTTTGATATAGGTACTTCATATCGGCAGAGATTTCTGAATCAATGCTGATGAGGAAGGAGGTACAATCACCTGTTCTTTGAGAAGTCAGTGTTGGTTTCCAGAAATTAGAAGATTCTATAGTCAATATACTTTATTTTATGATCACAAAATAATTAATTATTGATTATAAAAGATGGCAACTAATGTAATTTTTTTATAATTTAAGTCACATGGATATTTATGATCCAATCCCAGATCTGCTTCTTTACCTCTATCATCTACTCAGAAGATTCAGAGCCAAATAATTTGAGAAAAGTGACTGTGTCCTCAAAATGGTGCCTTTACTTTAGCTAACAGAAGCTCTTATGCTGTAACTGTTGTAAATATCAATATCTATTAAATTTAGTAAAATAAAAATCTACCTTAAGTGCCAAAAAGTATATAGACTGCCTCTCTTGCTCGAAAAGAACATTTTATAAATTGAAAGGAAGGTATCATTATGGTGTCTCATTTCTGAAAAACATCAGATTCTGGCTTTCACATTTGAAATATGGTATTTGTCTGTGGTTTATGGGGTGTGTAGGAAAACCCGGAGTTACTGATGTAAGATCTACTTACCTCTTTGGTAGATAAATTTCATGCAGCTATAACAGAATGTTTAAATAAGTTGTTTTTGAATAAGGGCTTTTATGTCCAGTGCAGTTCAGTGCCTCAGGCTGTGAGCTTCTATAATTTCGGTTGAAGGATGTCTAGTTTCTGCTGAAACAAAAGTATGAAATGAATTGTGTCAAGAGAAACCTTAGTTTATGTGCTGTGCTCTGGCTTACTCATAGAGGTTTCTTTATAAAACACAGTGCCTAAGGGTACAAGTGAGGAATAGATTCTAGTATTTCTCTGGTCAATTTTAAACAAACAAATGAAAATGAAATAAAATGGCTGTAATATAGTCTTGCAAGTAGAAGGAAGCTTGATCCTTCTGTCAGCCTCTAACTTTTTTCCAGTTGTGTTCAGTATTCTTTTATTACTTACTGACTTAGAAGTGAAGCTTTCCTTTGCCTTTATATACTAGCTCTACAAAAATTAAATCTTCAAAATGTCTAGCTCACATGTCTTGATTTCTAAAGCATTCTGTTTTATGTATTTGCTTCTAAGTTCTACCTCCTTTCTGAGATCTTCATAAACATGAAACATTTAATTTCTCAACCTTTTTTTCTGCTTTATCATCTCTAAAGCATCTATAAGAACCTAATATACTGTATTCTTTGCCAGTTTGCTTTATGGATTTTCTGTGTTCTTCACTCTAGATTGTAAGCTCCATGAAGGAAAGACTTTGTGTCTGTTTTGGTCACTGATAAATTCCCAGAGTCTTAAATAGCGACTGGAACATCTGCTCCTACTCTTGGTTCAGGGTACTCAGACCTGGTATACATGGGACAAATGAGAGGTGAGAAAGTAGGCAGGAAATATGACAGGAGTGGTACATGTGATCTCTATAGAATGTTTTCTTACAGACTAGATGGATGATTGACTTGAAGAAATTTTTCGAAATAAGCTATGCTTATCTTTTAGTATCCCTTCGACCTGTTTTCTAAGTTCCTGTTTGCTCTTTCCTCAGGCGCCAATGTTGTTTTCTGCCTATTTCCCCATTTAGCTCTCATACTTCTACTCTAGAAAGGTGAGTAATAGGTTTCCTTCCTTTTAAATATGACATGCCCTTAAATCAATTACTTCCATTTTGATCTTTCCCCACATTTGACCTCGAACTTCCATCTGCTTTGAGCTTGTAACAGATGACTTTTAGGGACAGAAACTTAAGTTTAAACAAATTCATTTTTAACTCCTTGGACTCCCCAGGTTCTGTTTGATTGTTTACCTATTTTTTTTTTGTTGACTCAAACTAATTTTAAGTTTTGGAAATAGCAAGAGTGTGACAAAGCCAAATGAAATATTCTGAGCAGATTTAGAGATCTATCTTTAGGGGTAGGACCTCAGATGACCAACATATCCCACTTTGTCTGGAACTTTCCCAGTTTTAGCACTTGAAGTTACCATGTCTATAGAAAACTCTCAGCTTCAGGGGAACTAAAACAGATGGTCTCCATAAAAGGACCTCAACATATGGGCAAGGTTTTCCTGCCTAGGAACATGTCTTGAGCTTAGGTTTGTTAAATTATCTCAGTTTATCTTCTTCTCTTTCTGCTCTTCTAAGGCTACAGAGCTTTGTAAGGCAGCCATAATGGCAGTGGTACTGCTGTAACTGATGGTGAGAAAGTGAGAAGTGAGAACTGGAAAGAAATCAAATGTCAATACAGCTACAACTCTGTTGGAAGTTGTGAACTTATTTTTTAACTAGTCATTTCGAATGCTCACTCAAGATAATTCTTTCAAATTGTCAATGTGACCCAATCCATAAGACAATGTGTCTCTGAAAATCAATGCAAAATTAAATGTTGCCTTACAATCAATAAACAGATTGTATTGAAAATGCATTCTAATCTATAAGAAGTTATATGTTCTCTGTGCAAAGAACATTTTAGCACTAGACCTCTTATGAAGGCTACAGCAAACTTGTTTTTCAGTTTGTATCACAGATAATGAATATTCTTTATTCATTTAGAAGGTATAGTAAGCTTTGTAAGAAGGGACATTTCTAAGGTGTTCAGTAAACAGGTGAACAACAAGAACCTGCACAATTTGCATGGCTATTGTTAGACCAATAAGCTAATGATCTTAGAAAGTTTTCTTATACATACAAAATATTATTGATTATTTGGTAATATCAGTTATATATAGCAATCAAAGAAGATTAGAGAAGCAGGGAACTTTAACCAGTATCAGTGTATGTAGTTAACAAACATAAACTATGTCATCTAAAACCTAGAGTGACAGGTGGAGTAGACATTAGTGGTTGAGGTATTGCAAAGTGGGCATATGGAAATCTACAAAGCAGAGAATAGGTTAAATGGTTTGTTCAAGATCACATAGCATTATCTTTTTGTTTATTTTTGTATTTACCTCCTTTTAATAAAATTTAAGATATCTCACAAAATTAAAAATGGAAGAATCAACACTAAACCTGGGTTTTTAAAATTTTAATCTTGAATTATTTTCCTAGAACCATAGCAGAAAATACATTGTCCTAGGAGTTAAGAGGTTAGAGGTGTGCAAGCAGCAGCCCGCTTCTCTTTGAGAAAGTCACACAATCTGTCTGCAGCAGTGTGGAGACTGTTGTTGGTGTGTGTTCTTCAAATTGTTAGGTGAAATAGAATAAATTAGAAAAAAATTAAAAGTATATAGCATATAGTAAAGATAATTATTGTTACTTCATACATGTCTTAGTTGTGTGTGTTTGTGTGTTGAATGTATGTGTGCTACTCTTGACTTGTCCTTATTTGTAAATATTTCCAAGCTTTATGCATTTTAAGAATTATCATGTTATATTAAATTTCTCTGACCACAAATTAATTACAGTAATATTTTGCACTTTTTTGTTGATCCATTTGATTGCATTCTCCTATAAATATAATATATAAAAGTTAGCAAAATTTATGTTATTCTTACTGACTGTAAAAAATGGCCAGCAGCTACTTTAGGATGCCTGCTTTTGATATATTCAAATATTCCTTTTAATGAAATGCTTCCTAAAAGACAGAAATAGACTCTTGGACATAAAAGTAATGTAAAGAGCTAAATAATCATCACAAACCAAAAGCAAAAAAATGGAATGTTCTCTCCCCCACATACACATATGTTCAAACTGAGATAAACATGTATATAGTTGAATTACAAACAAAACTTCCTTGAGAGACAAGTGGCAGGGAGCACTGAAGCTGAAAGCAATGTGACAACATGGTGGCACACAATGGTGAGAAACAACTGAACCTCATAATTAATTTCTATCATTAAAGTCCCATCAATATCACTTAGCTGGATGACTCTGATGGGATGGAAATTATTACCTAGAGACAGATTTCCTGCTTCAAAGGTTATAGCACTGTTTGCATATGTACTTTAGAATATATTATAAAAAGGTAAAACATGTGGAAAGTATTATGTATAACCCGAGAATAAATTAGCAGAACATAAATGTAAGTATTTGACATTGACTGTGATGATTATAAAGCTTCTCACCCTTTTTCTCCTCAAAAAAGAAATGTAGAGGTTCAGTTTTTTAAATTGGATTGATAAAACAAGGTATATTTAGGGATAATTTATCCTAAATCCTAGTACTTTTTATTTGCCTTTTGTAATACTTGAAGTATACAAAATTGCCTCAAACTGGAGTCATTATTAAAAAAAAAAAAGAAGAGAAGGAGAAATGGGGTTAGATGTAGACAATTGCTTACAAGAGACAGTTAATTAAATAGATAAAGAGTAGATAACATAAGAAGAAAAATTCCCTTTGCAGCTATACCAATATGACTAAAAAAAGCAAAATTGTTTGTAGAGTAGTGGTTGTCATGAAAGAAGTTATATAATAAGCTGTGAAAATTTCCCTTAGGCTCAAAATGAAGTTTCTCCCATTCTAACTAAAGTCTGGCAAGTGATTTATTTAAAAGACTCTTCTGAACTCACCCAAATGAGAAATTTCACATCATCTAATTCTCCCTATCTACAATATATTATTGCATAAGGTCTATTATATCCTTAAAGTATAGACGCATCACTTTAAATGACTTCTAATCTTCAATCTAGGTGACCATTTCACTCCTGTGTTTTGTTTTGTTTCTGTTTTTTTAAATATAAGTAGATTCCAAGTAACAAAATAAAGATAATTGAACACTATTTTGTGAGATGTGACAGGCTCTGGAATTAAAATTATCTGCAATTTGAACTTAAATTAATACATAAAATAAATCAAACTTTTAAAAATCCTTTATTTGCACTGAATCAATGTATACAACAAAATGTTTTTTTAAAATATTTCTGACTTAAATTAAATTTCTACCTTGACAAAATATAACTTAAACATGCTTGAGGCATATGTGTGAATAACATGGTGACATTTTCTTCAGTGTTAAAAAAGCAGAAAGATGTTAAAAGGTGATAAGATGAGTTACCTGGGAGAAGAGATACATATTTCTTCTTAACTTTGCCTCTGGGACACCACCTTTATCATACTATCTCTCAATGTTTAAATAAATTGTTGAATTATCACATGAGACTCAAGATTGGTTGAGCATAAGCTAATTCAATTACCACACTTTCTGTAGGCAGCTCAGATTTCACAGCTCAGATTTTACAATGTACGTACCACATGTGGTAAAACTGATTATTTCTTAATTTATTCACCAAATGGTTTTGAGTGTCTAAGGTATACCAGATGCTATGGTAGGCACTTGAAATAAATACCGCATATGACAGTTATGATCCCTGTGGACATAAAACAAAACTAAAAGCATACATGAGTAATTAGAAAAGTTGAATGCAATAAAAGAAACAACTAGTATACTGTGAAAGAAGTTAATAGGAGATGACCCACTTTACATGGAAAAGTCAAGGTCTCTCATGGAGGTGATATTCAGGCTGAGCTATCATGAATGAAACAGCCGAGGGAAGACTCAGAAGAGAGATTTCTCAGAGTTAGAATAGTAGCTTATACAGTCCTGAGACAAAAGATAGTTTGTAGAATTGTAAGAACTGAAAAAACAGCCAAGGAAACTGAAACAAAGGTGAAATTCCATAAATAATGAACAAAGAAAAAAAGGGTGTGAGGTGATTTTGGAGATATAAGTCAAGGCCAAATTACAGCGTTTTCTTATAAATCATAGTAACAAGTTGATATTTCATTCTATGTAGAAAGGAAGCCATTGAAAAATATTAAGAAACATTATAACTGATGGATCCACCATATATAATTCTTTATCTACTTAAATAGTTGTTTCAAACTAATGAACATGTAAATGGGGGACTAAAAGCATATGAGAAACTATAGTAAAATATGAAGTTATACTAAAAAACTTGTATTATAATTTTTATAGAAAATGTATATAATGCTACAAAAATTGAGTGGTTCAAACATATTCTAGACTAGGCTTGCTTTCCACCATTCCACTTTTGTATTCTGGTGGGTGACAAAATATATTATAAATGTGTCAATAATTAAGCAAATACAGTGACTCTTGTATTACCATAGTCATGGTCACTGCAAAAATTTCTATACTGTTTTATGGGTCTGAGCTGCTACTTAGTCTACAGAGGATAATATGTTATGTAGTTACAATAGCTAAGAGCTTCAGCATTTTTTCCCTTTGACAGTGAAAACCAAAGCTCAGAAAAGAAGAGTCACTTATCTAATTTCACTCTACTGTCAGTGAGTGATTAGAGAGACGATAATTAATGTCTTCCACTAAACAGCTCTCAAAATTATGGTTTATAAAATGCTTTTAGAATAATGAGAGATTTATAGGTTGATCAGTTTATGTCTAATTTTTGTTTAAGTTTATTTGCTTATTTTAGGTTTTAGTCTTTCAAATTATGTTTGTATAAATGTGTACATGTGGTGGGATACATCGGGCATGGGAGGAGGTTTGTCACATATTAGTACTTTTCTTACAACTTTTTATTATACAAACAGCTAAATATCACCAAGATTTACTGAGCTTTTACTAATTGTCAGGAGACAGCGATGCCATCTATTAGGTTTCCTGTGCCAAACATCTGTGAGTTATCTTGATAGCTCCGTCTTATTTACACTGAATATATAATCAGGTACCAGTTCCTGTGAATTCTACCTACTAAATCTATCTCTAGTCTGATTATTTCTCAACATTGTCATTGCCACCATTCTATTTTAAGCCTCCGACTTTTGGCCTGCACCATATTTCTCTTAGCCCCTTCTAATCTCTCTTAACACAGCAGCCAGCCAAATTAATCTTAAAATATTTCTATACTTACATGCTCAGTGGCTACCTTCCCTTAAGAAACAAACAAAATCTCTAACATGATCTGCAAGACTCTACACAATCTGTTTTCTTTTCTGAAACTGTCTTTTTTTTGCTTTCTGTGTTACAGTCATTCTGTTTTCATTTTATTTTTGTTTGATTATTATTTTTTATTTTCTCCATACTTTAGCTTAGACATCCGGACTTTCAAGGTCTGCCATTAGTGAAATTATATATATATATATATATATATATATATATATATGAATGATATATACATCATCTTATACATTAGGAAGTATCCTAAGAGTGAGCCTTCTGAGGTGGCAAGTTACCTCTGTATTTTCCCATTCTAGCACTTATTGCAATATTAAATTAAATGTTTATTTATGTATGTATTTGTTTTTAATCATATATGGTCTCTTCTTCTAGTTTGAAAGCCGCAGGGGTATGGGGACCCTATCTAAGTTTTCTAGCTCTATTTTCAGTACAGAGCACAGAGGCAAATTCATATTTGCATTCAATAATTTGTTTGAATGAATGCAGAAAATGATATTATTCTCATTTTTAGGCAACTTTCAGACATAGAAAAATTTACCTTAAAGAGACCAGAGTCATATTAGGTCAGCAAAAACTGAATATTTCCTCAATGAGTATATTCATGTAGCTAAATAACTCACAAGGCAGTAACAGGCATTCATTAGTCCTGACAGCCCAGGCACTGAGCTAAAGCAGCTAGAAGTGTCCTCCAGGAGAAACAGAAACCTCAACCAAACTTTACTGGAGCCTCTTTTTCCCACTGGAAATAAGCTTCTGCTATAGTATCTTTGCATCTGTCTATTGAACTTAGTATCACAAGATACTGAATTCATCTAACTCCATTTGCTCAAAGAACAACTTTCTGGAAGTGACTAAATCCCCTTTATAGGTCTACCTTTGAAGAGAATGTACTGACCAACAATCTGTGATTTCTTTTCCCCCCAAAACAGGCATTATTAATTAACGAAGAGTGTATATGCTTAATACAAATGTCTATATTGGGTTAATGTGGATTCATATCTGAGAGTGAATACTTTCTTTAAATGCTTAAAGTTAGTATTTATTTTCTTAGTCTGCAAGGTCACTGGCCAAAACACAGACCATGGTAAATGCTTAAGACAATGACTATCATTTACTAAGAGACTTGGACGTCAGCTTGCTGATACTGATATTCTATTTTTTGTCAATCATTTTTTAAATTCTACCTGGAAATTGACAAATACTCTTTTTTGATAATGATTTGTTCAAATTAGAAAGCAAATACATAATAGTAAATTATTTAATAAAAACAAATCAAAACAGAGGATACAATAAAATTTATAGATAGAAAAAACCTCTTTAAGGTAATATATCATTATTAAAATAAGAGAAAATAAACAAAAATAATTTTAAAAGAGGTTGAAAAAGAAATATAGAAAGAAAAAAATGACTTATAAAATAGAAAATTAATAATAATAATAATGACAAGACATATTCTTTGATTTTTTTAAATGACATGAATTGTTTTATGAGCTAAATTGTGCTCCCTAAAATACATTTGATGAAGACCTAACGCGAGGGCCACAGAATTTGACCTTACTTGGAAACAGGGTCATTGCAGATGTAATTAGGTAAGTCAAGATGAGGTCAGATTGGATTTTTAATCTAATATAGCTGGTGTTCTTGGCTAAAAGAACACTTGGAGCCAGACATGCACACAGAAGAATGCAGTAAACAGACCTAGGAGAGAGGCCTGGAACAGATTCTTCCTCACGGTCCTCAGAAGTCAACTTGCCAACTTTGATTTCAGACTTCTGTTCTTCAGACCATGATAAATAAATTTCTGTTGTTTAAGCCACCTGACTTGTGGTACTTGGCTATGTCAGCCTTAGAAAACTAATACAAATTAAATTAAAAAAAACAAGAGAAAAACACAAATAAAAACAGACTAAATAAAAAAAGTAATTATAGGAGTACTCTATAATTCTATGTTAATAAACTTAATAATTAAAAAAAAACAATATTCTATATAAAAAGATATCCAAATTTCTTTAGAAATAAAAATTAAGACAATTTATAGTTCCAATAAAATCTTTACAAAAATAATTACAATAAATCTAAAAAACAATAAAATACTTACTGCATAAAAAACTCAAAAACCAGTTTGTTTTACATATAAATTATAGCCTCAAGAAATGTTATTTGATTAAAAAAATAATTTACTACTAAATATAATAATGTATTGGTTATATAACATTGATCTAAAATCTAACCATTTTATGTTTATTAAGCTCACTTATGAATACATGTATAAAATTTAACCTTCATAAGAAATTTATAAAATTTATGTGGGAAAAATGTGTATCGCTTTATAAAAAGACATAAGAGGAATCTAAATAATTTAATGTCCCTAGATGGAAATTTTAAGACATCAATATTCCCTTAATTAATCTATAGGTATAAAGAAATCTATTTTAAATATTTTTTTTATTCTAATGCATATCTGAAAGAATAAATGCAGGATATCAATAAAACAATTTTCTTATCAAATAGTGATGTTTTTGGTTTACTATTTGCCACACTTAGATTTACAAACATTATTTTGCTTAATCCTCACAATTCTGTGAGGTGGAAATTTTTTCTTCCTTGTATAGCAGAAGAAACTTTGTCTTAAAGAGGTTACATAAATTGCTCAAGATCACATCTTTAAATGGCAGAATAAAAGTTTGGACTCAAATCTGTCTATCCTCATATCCCTTCATAATAAATACATGCTACACACATTCCTCATGTGTTCAAATGCTACAAAAGTCAAAACATTGTACCACTTGCTCCAAAATAAACAGAGGACTGACAAAGCTAAGAAAGGATTGTAAAAGTAGGCCACAAGGCATCTTAGGGCACATGCATTAGGTTATATATACAATAATTTCTTATGTTATATATATATATATATATATATATAAATTTATTTCACTTCTGTCAGAGTGTTTTTTTGTTTGTCTGTTTTTTCTATTCTTCAAATACGCCACTCTGGTTCCCCCAAGGGCTTTTACACTCAATCTTTTCTCTCAAACTTGATTATCCAATCTTTCCATAGCTGATGCGTCTTCATTAATGTCTCAATTTAAATGTTATCTCCTAAGAAAGATCTTTTTAACCATTCATCTAAAATGAGAAGTAAAGAAATAAGAAGTGAAAATTAACTCTCTTCCCTCACTACTCCATCCCAGCTGCTCTTTACCTGTTAGGGTGTTTTCTCTTGCTTCCTAACATTAATTGCTTCCTGAAATTACCTTGTTTCTTCCTATATGTAACTGTTAACTCTTCCTACTCCACTACTCTACAATGAAAGTTCTCTGAAGTCCATTCACCATAACATCTTCAGTACTTGCAATAGTGGTTGATACATAATAAGTAGGAGCTCAAAAATCTTTGTCAAATGAATGAGCGAACTAAAATGAATACATAAAAAAAGTGAATAAATATTTGTTAATAGTATTATTTTTTTAGCATAGAAACTGTAGGAAGAAATAAGAAAGAAGACTAGATTTTGTGTTTATTTTAAAGTTTTGCTACAATGTGGACTTTAAAAAAATAATAGAAAAGCTTTACTTCACTCTCATAATAATAATAAAAAAAAACTTTGGCTAAAAGTTCTTTTCTCCCTTCCCACACTAAAATAAATATCAGAAAGTTAAAGTAAGCTTAGAAAGAGAGAGAAAGAAAGAAAGAAAAAGGAAAAAAAATAGAAGAAGCTTAAATAAAAATAAAAAAAGAGAATATTTACCTGATCTCTGAATTCAGAAACATTTCCTAAGTGCTAAAAATAAATTAACTTGGTAAGAAAAATATTGATATATAAAAGCACATAAATATCTAAAAATTTCAATGAAAAACAACAAAAAAATTAAAAGCTAAAAAATAAAGAAAATAGTTGCAACTAATAAAACAGTTAACATTCTTAATATGTAAAGAAAAACTATACAATATGCAAAAAATGGGAAACGGATATCAATAGAAAATTCACAGAAGAAAAAATATAAAATGGCTAAAATATTTGTTTTAAACTTTAAAAAGAAAAAGAAAAAGAAAACACTACTTTTCACCTACAGAATTTGCAATAAATACACAAACAAAAGTTCAAGCTTAATGGTTTCTAATCAAAGGTGTGCTAAACTGTGCATTCTTTTTCACTATTGCTTGGGGTGTAAATTGGTTTGTCTTTTCTGAAAAATAGTTTTACATTGAATAACAAATCTGAAAAAAAATTCAAACTTCTTTACCCAGAAATTTCACTACTAGAAAAATATCTGAATAAAATAGTAATAAATGCATAAAATCTTTGAGTTAATCATCGTCATTTCAGTGTTTAACAAAAACTGAAAACAAGACAATAGAAATGCCATATGGCGTAGGAATGTGTGTGCATGTGGGTGAGGAAAATGATGTGTTCATGCTACACAGTAATATGTGATTAATAAACATATTTTAGAGACATTCTTAATAACATTAAAAATGTCAATGGTATATAATACTGAGTGAAAAATAGCAGCATAAATAACTACATTCAGAGTAACAAGAAAAACAAAAAAAAAATATTTTCTAAAGAATAAAACCAAAATGTTGGGAGTTTTAATATAGGGGAAATATCTATAGTAAAATTTTTCTGCATTATTTATTCTCTGTAATTTCCTATATTCCCCATTTGTTTAAATGTCACTTTTAATGGCAACAAAAAATGTTAGTTTTTATAACAACATGAATGTTTTTATTAATAAGATAATTAGAAGGATAAATTCCATTTCTAAGGGCTTAAGTAAATGCATGCATGTTGTCTCTTTAAAATTCATTACCAAAATATGTTAAAGTTGCCATTTTTCTTTGACAATTACAAAAATGAGATTTATTCTATTTTAGTTTAAGTAAAAAAAAATTTAGATTTTAAACTTCAGGTGGCTCATTATTATAAATATTTATTATTTGACTTTTCTAGACAATATGAAGAAAGAACTCAGTGAAAATTTAAACAGTGAATTTAAAGTGAATTCTTAAAACAGTGTTCTTATAATATTTTTAATCACTACTATAAAAATGTTGTATTCAATTTTTTTCTAGCTTTATGTATAAAACAATTATACTACATAAAAAAACCCATAAAATAAATAGTATAAAACAAAAGAAAAATCTGCTTTCATTTACTACCCAAGCTGAGAAAAAATACAGAAAGGAAATGATGACCTTGAACAATGAAAAGAAATTGGATTTCTGAAAGTCTTCAGGTTTAATAATCTACAATATTATTAATACCGGTGAGAACTAAAATACACCAACATTATTTTGTCAGTGCAACATTATTTTAATTGGTTTTCTTATTTTGAGGTGATAGACATTGAAATCACATTTTCAGGATTTTATGAAGACTGGAAGTTTAACCTGAAGCAGAGTTTTTTTCAATGAATTACTTGTATAATTTTAACACATTTGATTCCTATAAAACTCAGTTTAATTTATTAATAAAGTAGATACTATAAAATAATACTTACATTCTGACCCTAGAATGTAGTTATTATGTTTTTTTCTATTTGTTCTGAACTTTCTGCATGAGATACTTCTAATAAAAATGTATTATTATCTTTATTATTCTGAACAACACTAACCAAACAACATATTTTCTCCAACAAAAAATGTATGGCTACCTATTAAAACAACTACATGACTATAAATTTTTGTTTTAAAAATATTTTAATATTTGTGTATTAAATGTGTATTATACACATAGACAATATATTAATAGTATATATGCACACACAGTATTCATGAGAAAGAAGGAAATACTGTCATTTATGACCACATGGATGAAACTCTAAAACACTATGCTATGTGAAATAGGTCAAAGAAAAATATTATATGATATTACTTACATGTGGAATCTTAAAAAGCCAAACTTAAGATAGAGAATAGAATGGTGTTTGCCGAGGGCTAGGGGCATGAATGAATTAGGGCTATGTTGGTCAAAGGGTACAAACTTTCATTAGAAGATGAATAAGTTCTGTGGATCTAATACACAGCAATTAAAACCACTAGGAGTTTGGACAGGGGTGGGAATAGTGGGAGGGGGTGATTTTACTTCTAAAGAGGGGACATCAGACCACAAGATCCATTCCAGCTGCTTGGATCCACGTGCTTCATATATTAAATCCATCTTATCTGGAAGACAGCTTCTTCAGGATTCTGAATAATCTCTTCATGGAGAAACTTACAAGTGGATCATTAATAGGAAGAATCATTGCTGTAGCTGATCTTGAGGTAGAATTTTTACTCATCATCTCTCTTTTTTACTACCCATTCTATATTACACTCACCCTCAGCTAGTACTTTCACTGGCCTAGGCACCATAATGCACTGGGGTAAAATGATGTAGACCCTTATCACTAGTCATCATTCCCTTCTTATGCTATGGCTGATGCACTTGTCTATTGATTCTCCATGTTGGACAAAGAAGTACAAGAGAAGCTCTAGTAGATTACCTGAGTGCCAAGCATATTTCTCCCTGCTCAGTTATGTCATAGCATCTCTACCATATCCTGATGACCAGAGTCAATTATCCTGCCAGGATAACTCCTTGTCTGTTTATCTCTTGGTAGAAGAAATCTAAAGGAACAGGCAACAGACTTATCTCACTGTGTCCAAAATTAGAAGCATTTCCCCTCTGGAATGAGAACCTCTAGACCCAGAGAGCCTTGAGTTGTTGGAGAGAAAGTATAAATTACCCACATGCTGATAAGCAAGATCACTCCAATTTCCATCCATTGTTTTGGGAGACTCATTTATTTTATTATTAGGCTCTCAGTCCTGGACAAACTAAATTGGTTGGTTACTCTGCAGTGAAAGGTTTCAACTTCTGAAGGACACCAGCAATATCTGTTGTTAAAGTTGAAGGAAATGAAAACCAACATAGGTTTCAGTTCTACTTGTTTCACCTTTTGTTCATGAGTCCCAACTTTTTTTTCTTTCCCTTTACATTTATTTTCCCTTCCTAATTACCTGTCTTGTGCATTTCAAATCCTACCATCAGATATAAAGGCAATAGATTTACAGAGACTGCTTAACTAGTTTCCACAATAGGAATTATGATTTTCAAAATAGGGTTGAAATATCTGTAACAAGGAAGTTCTGCTTCTCTGCTTGAAACTTGCTTGATGCAACTGGTGTTCCCACAGATTAGAAGCTTTCAACTGCAAATGCATTAATTTTGGGATAGTGTCTTTCTAAGTATTATTGTGTGTTAATTGAGAGTACTGCTTTTAGACACAGGCACACCAATATTTTAACCCTTCCCATATCATTTACTGGGTGTGAAATCATGAACGAGTTACATAAATTCCATATGACTGCTTCTTCATCAATAAAATGTGAGAAAACTCTAAGGTTATTGTGAAGATGAAATAAGATACCATTAAAAAGGGATTAATATTATTTCTGCCATATAATTAGTATCCAACAAATATTTTTATTATGATTATTAAATTGTGTCAGCTTTCTCAAAATTATCTAGAAATTTAATAGGGCTTTCTAACATCAAAAACAAATAAAAAAAGGAAAATAATAAGAAAAAAGCCTCTATTCTATAACAAGCATGAATGGAACACAAAAGTATTCTATAAATTGGCAAAAATATTTAATGCCTTTTTTGGTAAATAGTTACTTTTTTAAATTATAGAAAGAGAGGAGGTAAAGCCATCTGGGGAGGAAAAATATTTGTGATCCTTTTGGAATTCCTTTAGATGCATTATCTAATCAGGTTATGATTGAAAATCAGTTATAGAAACACATAGTTTTTGTTTACCTGTTCACCTAGCCTTGCGAAGAGGCTCTACTTTAACTTTATTTCTGAGCAGTATGAACTTTCATTTGTTTTCATTCCTCACATTCTTTGTGCTAAGGCCCTATAAGTACTCCCACCTGTCTGCCAACTTAAGTAGCTTCCCTTCAGCAGAAATGACAATTGCTGATGCTCTAATGGCTGCAATAAGTCATTGATCAGGTAAGTTTTACATTTTTCAGAATAGCAAATAAAAGCTGTCTCTTATGGTCTATTTACTGACCTCCATAGATCATTCTGGCATTTTTTACTGACTTACTGCTGAGGCACAGCTGACTCCTCAGTTGTTGTTTCCTCTGCATGAGAAAGGTAAAATTCACTTTAATGTAACTGGGGTTTTTATCTGAAATAAAATTGTCTGTTAGATAGAAAAGGAAGTCTTTATGCCATAAAAACTTCAAAACTAATGGAACATAGTAAATCCTATAGTTCTTTTTCTAGATTTTCCAGCATTTGCAGGCCTTTTTGAATCTTTCATACTATTCTAGTTTCTTTTAGCAGCATAAAAAAAAAAAGGGATAGTCAATGAAGGTTTGGCCCAGAAGATCATGAAAGCCTAACTCCTTGCATGTATGGCATCATGCCACGAAATCATGCAGGACCACCACCATTTTCTAGTCTCCTATTGTTCCAACTCCAGGATCATTATAGAGGCATTTTTCAAGCAGTCTTCACAGGAAACAACAAACAGTATTGTGGGTCTGTCCCAGTTATAGCATTGAAAGTCCCATACCTTCAGAAACCTTTCAGTTATAGGCAAACTAGAGAAGTTTGTCACCCCATTTGGTCATTAGAATATGAGACCTGGAAACGAAGACCAGAAAGCAGTTCCTGATTCTATTTCTTATAAGCTGTGTCAGTGTGGACAAGTAACTTAACCACTATCAAACCTCAATTCCCTAAACTATAGTTAAGGACAGCTTTAAATAACTTTTTAAAACAGAGTTGCTCCAAAGAGAAAATTAAATAATAAATCTGATTATTTAGCATAGTTTCAGGCATATCATGAGATAATAAATATCAGCTATTGTGAATGATGAGTTTTTGACATTGAGTATCTCAGATTTGTTCCCATAGTCTTTTCAAACATTGATAGAGTAGGAATATTATAAGTTTACTCTTTGTAAACATTTTTTAAATTACAGCTGACATTCAATATTGTAATAGTTTCAGGTGTACAACATAGTGATTAGACATTTATATAACTTATAAAGTGATCACTCTGATAAATCTAGTACTCATCTGACACCATACATAATTATTATAATATTATTGACTATATTCTTTATGTTATATTTTATATCTCTATGACTATTTTGTAACTATCAATTTGTACTTCTTAATCCCTTCCCCTTTTTCACACACCCCACAGACTCCCCTCCCGTCTGGCTACATCAAAGTGTTCTCTGTATCTGAGTTTGTTTCTGTCTTGCTTGTTTGTTTATTTTATTTTTTAGACTTTACATGTAAGTGAAATCATATGGTATTCATCTTTATCTGACTACTCCACTCAGCACAATACCTCTAGGTCCATCCATGTTGTTGCAAATGGCAAAATTTCATTCTTTTTCTATGGTTGAGTAATATTCATTCATATACATGCACCACCTTGTTATCTGTTCATCCATTGATGAACACCCAAGTTGTCTCCGTATCTTGTCTATAATAAGTTTACTTTTGAGAATAGTGGACATATGGTTTCAGAATATAAGACTTTCTGATTTCCTTAACAATTTCTCCACTAAGAAATTAAATTCCTGAAATATTTTACGCAAGTGAATTCTAGAACACACTTTATGGAAAAGCCATGAGATATGGGAATTAACAAGGTTATGCTTAAGTATATGGCTCTGTAATCAAAAAGACCTGGGTTCAACTCCTGGCTTCACCTTACCAATTGTTCAACTTAATATTTTGGAGCCTAAGCTTCCTTATAAATAAAATGGAGTTGATAACACTGATTTCACAGTAATTGGGGCAGATTCTTAAGAGAGGTAATGCTTATAAATTGTTTAGTACACTACCTGGCCATTTGGAAGTTCTCAAAAAATATTATAAAGTAGTGATAACTAACATTTATTAAGTGATTATTATGTGCCATGGACTGAACTAAAGGTTTTTATGTATTGACCAAATTAATATTCAAAATAATTATGTGAGATAAGTATTGTTACTTTTTGGGTGTGATAGATGTGAAAACCAAGGCACTGAGAGATGCCCAAGTTACATAACAGAGAGTATGTGATTAAGATTCAAATCAAAGCCATTAGGCTTCACAGTCCAAAATTTTAACTACTATACTGTTATTAGAGAGTCTTGATGGCAGAGCACATCAAGTTGAGAAACTGAAAGAGATACTCTTAATATCTACTTTTGAGAAATAGGGGATAAGGAGTGTATTGTGGAGTTAAATGTTCAGGGACCTTGAAGGGTAGAATTATATTCATAATCGCACTAGGCTTCCTATTCAACAGACAAGTTTTCACTCATCCAAAATTGTGCACCAGTGAAAACACTCCCAGTTATGGACATAGAGTGATAGTTTTATGTACATCTGTGATGGACACAGCTTAGTTAGGTTGCCAAAGACTCTGTCTAATAATCAAAAAGCATCTTAACATTTCACTTATTCAGTTCTATGAAATACCAACCAGTCTTTTTCCCTGACTAAAATTGAAAGTTTGTGTTAGGTTCCCAAAGAATTTCTCTTTTTACATTTAGATGATCTTATTTCACCATTAATTAGTGACAGATAAATCAAAAACATTAGAAGAGTATAAGATCAAAGACGTTGCTTTCCACTGTAGGAACAACTCCATGCTACTAAAGAACCCAATGCTTTTCTGCATTTACTACTTGCGCCACAGTGACTTAAAAGCAGCATGTCGATTTTGGAATTTGCATCCAGTTACAAAGACTGATGCTACCATACTAATAATGAGGAAGAGTCAAATAAACTTCAATAGTATATTTTGAGTTTTTTTAAATCACCAGAAATTCAAGGCACACAAAAAAAGAATGAATTAAATTCTAGAAAGTAATGAACTTTTCTAGGTGATGAGATACCTGCAGTTGCTTTCATTAAAACCACCCAAATTCAGTAAGGGGAAACCAACTAAATTTTAATGAACTTTTAATGGCTACATGTAGGCTGTACTGATAGGCTGAAATCCTAAGGAGCTCTAGACTCCTGGAATCTACTCTCACCCATTAACTCTTTTTCCTGATTCTTCTAGGAGCATATGAATAATTGTAATGCAACAAAGCTTGAAAGAACTGACAGAGTGCTCCTTTTCCTGAGAAATAGTTCTTCTCCACAAGTAAGGCCAGGGCTTGCTGAAGACTGGAGACAGGCAAGATACTGAAAAATATTTATCTGAAGCACTCTCTGCTGTTATGGCTTGCACTGTCAAGGCTCTCAGAAAGCTGGGGAATTGTCAGTAGAATGGAAAATTATTTATGGTTTAAATAGCCAGAAGTAGGATTGGAAAAGAACACCTCCTTGAGTAAAAGCTGACTGCCAGAATTTAAGGGGGATGATGCTGGGGGGAGAGAGAGAGAGAGAGAGAGAGAGAGAGAGAGAGAGAGAGAGAGAGAGAGAGAAATTCCTATTATTTAGAAGTTGGCACCTAAGTTAAAGCATGAAGAGATTGCTGAAGTCTTGGCATGATAAAATCTCAATCTCTGATAAAAGAAAATCCCGACTAAAATTTTTTAAACCAATTACTTACGAAGACTAGCTGAAGCTACATCAATGATCAAACTCAAATCAAATACCTATTAGATTAGTTCAGTTCCCTATGCTAACAGTCTGACTGAGAAAGGAGCATAGCTTTGCTAAGTGTATATATTTATTTCAGCCTCTACTTTACACATAATTTCCAGCATACAATGAAAAAGTACATGACTCATAAATAAGTATAAAAATGTGATTCACAGTTAAGAGAAGAAATACTCAACAGAAGCAGACATGGAAATAGTCTCAGATGAAACAATTATCCGATAGATGTTTTTAATGGTTATATTTATTTTTATTTATTTTTCAGTATTAAGTATCTATAAATTATATTAATTATGTTTAGTAAAAAATAAACTTAAGAAAAAAATAGCATCAGAAGATATCAAGTATGTAGGAGCAAATCTAACAAAAGATATGCAATACCTCTAGATTCTAAAAATGTAAATATAGGAAACAGTACTTGATGAAAATATAGATATTACATACTAATTGATTTTAATGTTAATATATTCATTTTTCCAAAATTGATCTTCAGATCCAATGCAATTCCAACAAAATGCCAGAAATTTTTGTTTGAAATTGACAGATACACTATAAAATTTATATGACAATCAAAATTATCTAGAATAGTCAAAAAATATTTTAACAGAAGAAAAAATTTGGAAGACCATTGATATCTGATTGTAAGGCTTACTGTAAAGCTATAGTATTTAGGACAGTGTTGTAAGAGCATAAGGAAAAATAATAGCACATTTATGTGCTATATTCTATACTGTACAGAATAGAATATAGCACATAAATGTGACAATTGATTTCTGACCAATTTACTAAGTCATTTTAATGAGAGAGAAAAAAGCTCTTTAAAGAATTAGTGCTGGAATAACAATATATTCATGGAGAAAAACAGAAATTGAAGGTCACTTTCTACTCTACACCATACTCATGGATTCATTAACACAAATCATAGATCTAAACATAAAAGCTAGACTCCTAAAGCTCCTATATAGAAGGATAACTTCATGACTTTAGAGTAGATGTGTAAGACACATTCTTCAGGAAACAGAACAAATAGTGTGTATACATGTATGTGTTTGTGTGTAAAAATATCTTTTATGAGGAATTGGCTTACATGATTATAGAGGCTGGCAAGTCCTGAGATGGTACGTGGTGAGTCGGCAAGTTGCAGACCCAGAAGAGCCAATGGTTTAATACCAGTCCAGTTCCAAAGCCCTGAGAACTAGGAGAGCCGATCGTATATTTCCAGTACTAAGGCCAGTAGACTCAAGATCCAGGAAAAGCTGAAAATTCAGTTTGATTCTGAAGGCAGGAAGAAAGCCAATGCCCCAGTTTAAAGGTAGTCAGGCAGGAAGAATTATCCTTTACTGAGAAGAGGGTCAAGCTTTCCTACTCTATTTATGTCTTCGACTTATTGAGTGAGGCCCACACACATTAGGGAGGGCAATCTTCTTTATTCTATCTATTGATTTAAATGTAAATCTCATCCAAAAACACCCTCACAGAAAAACCCAAATATATGGCAAACATATGGACACACTGTGATAAATTGACATGAAGTTAACCTACTGTGATCTAGGTAATATTTTCCTAAATGTGAGCTAAAAAGCACTAACCACAAAATTAAAAAATTATAATTAAGTTTTGTTAAAAT
Organism: Macroglossus sobrinus; assembly: GCA_004027375.1. Lineage (NCBI taxonomy): Eukaryota > Metazoa > Chordata > Mammalia > Chiroptera > Pteropodidae > Macroglossus > Macroglossus sobrinus. The sequence goes on from PVKZ01002938.1 coordinate 119,642, forward strand.
AGATATTTTCACTCATCCACAGACATCCTTAATAAGATAAACAAACTACAAAATGGGGAAAAAAATACTTGCATTACATATATTGAACAAAGAAATCATCCAACATGTTAAAAAAATCTTCCACAAATCATGACAAAAGAAAAAACACAATTTATATTAAAAACATGACCCAAATATTTGGAAAAACATATTTAACAAAGAAATATATAGAAATGTTCAATAAGTACATGAAAATGTGGTTAACAGTATTTGTTAATATGTAAATGCAAATTAAATCCCAAATAATATGTTATTTAACATTTGATAAACTAGTTAAATTTGAAAAAGATTGACAATGCCATGGTACTCAAGACTATAAAACAATTAGAATTTTATATTATTTTATATTCTGACCAGCAATGCAGAACCACTTTGGAAAAGTGTTTGACAATTTCTAATCAAGATAAACATACTTTCACCATATGGTCCAGTTATTCCACTAGGGCATATGCTAACCAAGCACATTTGCATTATTCAATAAGTCAAAACTGGTTAAATGATTTTAAAATTAAGAAGCATATATGGGATTTTTCTAAGTTTTAGAAATATATAGGTCATGTAATTTGGTTGAATCTATTTGGCACAACAATGTCTCCGTTATATTCTATAAAATGAAGACTACTAATAATTAAAAAGGTGGAGTGCTAAAAAGTGTTACCCTGAATACATTCTGAGGTCAAATAGATAATTCAGAATATTGTCCCATGGTTAGTTGTATTAGTTTTGTTTTGCTTCTGTGAAAAATTACCCCAAACTTGATTACTTTAAATATCACAAATGTGTTATATCTCTTACACTTCTCTAGGTCAGAAGTCAACACAGGTCTCCTTGGGCTAAATTTAAGGTATCTATAGGACTGTGCTCATTTCTAGAGGCCCTAGAGGAAAAACCATTTTCTTTCTTTCTCTAGCTGCTAAGATCTTCCCACATTTATTGGTTTGTAGCCTACTTTCTTTGTCTTTAAAACCAACAATTTTGTATTTCTTTGATGATTTCCCCTTAATTGAATCTCCTTCTGACCATATCCTAGATGTGTTTGGAGGTTCTAAGCTTTTAAGTACCTATGTGTTAAGATTACTCTCACCTGGAAAATCCAGGGAATCAATCGTTTTAGAGTCTTAATTATATCTGCAATGTTTATTTTGCCATATAAAGTAATGTATTCACAGGTTCCCAGGCTTAGGAGTGACCATTTTGGGGAGGCCATTAATCTCTATATCACAGGAGCTGGAAAATATAAAATAAAGTAATAAGCCAAAAGATAAATGTATTATTCTGTTTCAGTATTTTCTTTAGTATTTGCACATTTTACAAAGATTTCTCCATTGCTTAACACAAAATATTTACAGGACTCATTTCTCTTTTGTACAATGCTAGTAAAAAGACCATGTCTCATAACCTTTAAATTACTTTCATAATCTATAAGAAAAAATTATCTTGCTCTTATTAAGTGTACCATAGAGTTACTTTATAGTATCATATTGCACTTTTAGTATCTGTTAGTGAATGCAGTTACCTCCAAAAGATCAGCAGATAAATTCTTTCTCTTTGAGCTGAATTAGTTTAAAGTATGTGCTGAAAATACTGAGTGTCAGAGTGAGATATTTATTTTTAATTATCTATTTTATTTTGCTATAACTTGGGGTTCTTATAAGCCAAAAAGAAGAGGAAGTGTTTCAACAGAATTTCTGGTAAATGTGACTAAGGTCCATTAGGGTGGATATTGTATTGATTAAATTGAGATGAAGAAGGCACAGAGGTAAAGGCTAGGAGGGGACTTGTCCCTTGAACTGAAGATACTATAATGATCTATTGTATCATGATCTGCTGCAGTCCTACAAGAGCTTATGAATTTTTAACATAAGGGACAGTACCATAACTTTTATTCTTAGAAAAAAAAAGATTAAAAAAACTTGAGAATTCTTACAGCACTCCCCAACATTTTTGGCACCAGAGACTGGTGCTCCTATGAGAATCTAATGCCTAATGATCTGAGGTAAAGCTGAAGAGATGATGTTAGAGCTGGGAAGTGGCTGCAAATACAGACAAAGGAAGCTTCACTCTCACTCACCTGCCATTCATCTCCTACTGTGAGGCCTGGTTCTAACAGGCCACAGATTGGTATCCAGAGGTTGGGGACCTCTGCAGTTTAAAAGACTCTAACTTTACGTAAAAATCTTTCAGAATGTATAATTTTAAATTTGCTTTGTTAAACATTACAATATATAGTTGGTAAAAAGTAAATAGCAGAGTACATATTCCAACTTATAAAACTATGATTGAAGATGTACATTATATTCAATAATATTCTAAAATTGCTATACTTAGGAAGTTTATTTACTGTTATCAGCATACATAAAATTTTGAAGGCTACTATCATTAATGTGTACTAAAATTGAAGTTGTATTAACTTGTCCTGTTTTTAGCTTCATGGTTTATAAAATACTGTTATAAGCCTAAAATTGTAATCTCTACCATTATTAATTATAAACTCTTTATTGAGCATATTGAGTTTACTTAGTGTGCTTTCCAACCTTTAAAATTCTGATCATATTAATGGATTCTCTGGTATTACAATAAAAAATTTCAAAGGCTGTAAGAGAGTACATAACAAATAAAATTATTATATCTTTTCAGTTGTATTATTTTTAATATCTGAAATTATTATTGTTAGCAGTTCAATTCTAAATAAACTTTCTATTTTAAAAATGTAATTCAACAGTTCACTCATTCTAAATTATTTATATTATAGAAAAGCAGGAATAGAAATCTCACCATACAGTCTTTCATCTTACTCATCCTTTTTCTGCACAACAAAATAAGAGAAAGATGCAATTATCTAGAGACAAGTAGTCCCCAACCTAGAAATTGGTTGTGTTCCAAAAGGTCATTCAATGGTCAGTTGAATGCATTAGACTCAGGAAAATCCAACAGCAAAATGCCAAGACCCAGCCAGTGACTCTTAGATAAAAAGGATGAAACTTCAGTCTTCAGAAGAAAAAGTCAAATTCCCAGACCAAGAGAAAGTTTAATATTAACAGGTAAGATCTATTCTAGCAATGTGGATACCTTTGAACATGACAAGTGTGCCTGAGCAACCCTTTCTTTCTTTTTTTTTTTTTGTTAAAGATTTGTCTTATTTCTACTAGAAAAAGGAAAAGATAAAGAAAACTTATCCAATTTGCTCTCCACTGTATACACACATACCCACACACATACATAAATATACATACACCAAAAATACGACAAACAAAGAAAAAATAAATAAAAGCCAAAATTTAAAAATCAAAACACTCAAACTTTACTAATACTTCATATTTTGGCCAAAAGAATAAATCCTGGGAGGAAGTGCAAAATACAAAATTAAATGACAAAAAATGCTGAACAGCATTATTATACAAAATATTTACATTACTGAACTAGTAACAGTTCATGTTTTTTATGTCTGTAAAACTTTGGAACCACATAGCTGATTTGTTAAATCTAGTCCACATCAGCTTCCAAAGACCAGAAAATATTTTAGTTATCTTCTAACTGAAGCTAGATGCTTTTCTAAGACTTCTTAAGCTGTCAGCTTAATATTTCAGAAATCATTCCTGCAATTGATTTGGCTTCTGTATGACCACTAACTGCAAAGGTGTTAGCAGAAAGAAAAACTTGGCTTTGAAATTATTGAAATGAATAACTGTCCCATCATCTTTAACCATGTTTACCTCTTCAATACTAGCTATGTTATTCACACCCATTTTTTAGAGAACTCTATAAAGTTTTTTGTCATCAGCTGTAGCTGTTCTATGTACCGCCTTTTTTTCTCTGAGCTATACCATTGCCCCTTATCTGGACCTATGCCTGAAGTTTGGCTAAAAGTTTTTGATTCATGCTGTTGGTAAATCTGAAGCAGGGAGGGTCCTCCAACACAAGTATGTAGCAAGAGCAAGATGTCTCCCTCAGGAGAGACAGAAAAAGACCAGCCTTTCCTTTTAATAGTGGTAGCTGGGGCCTAGCCAATCTATGGGAAATCTTGAAATAAAATATCCACCAACAGGATCTCCACTCACTGCCTCCCAACTAGCTCCATCAAATTTGGAGCTTTGCCCCAAACTATCTTCAGCACTTGATTTCTCAGCCTGCACTATGCTTTATGCTTCTACATGTCCTATAAGGTCTTACATTATGCTAAGCATACAAGAGCAACAATGTAAATATTTGTGAATATATTTATTAACTAAATTGTTCGGCTAGTTGCATGGATCAATTGTTGATAATTCTGAATTAAACATATCAATTATATCATCACATATACAATAATGTAAGGACTTTGGAAGGATTTAAAAACATTAAAAGATCTCAGAACATTTTAATTTGGGTAAAACTATATAGAAAAAAAGATTATGATATATATACAAACACACTAGAAAGTGAGTATGTTTCAAAATTCAAAATAACATCACTGTGTCAGGGTCCTTCTGTTATCTCTCAAGGGATACTTGGAGGTTAGATGCTTCATTCAGCCCCCTATGGCTGCTCTATACTAACTACTGTCTCTCTACTGACCACTTTCTGAGGTTCTTCTCTGGCCTTGGAGAAGAGATATTTTGGGGCAGAGGTCAAATGTCCCTCTATCACTCTGTCTTAAGCAAAAAACAAGCTTTTACTCTAAATCAAGGGATGGCAAACTACAGCACTTCTGCCCTGACAACTGTTTTTATAAATAAAGTTTTATTGAAACACACACACACATTTGTTTCTATATCGTCTATGGTTGCTTTCATACTACAAGGGCAGAGTCAAAAAGTTAAACCAGAGACCATGTCACCCACAAAAATTAAATTATGTACTATATTGGCTTTTGTAGTAAGTTTTATAACCTCTTCCCTAAGTTAGCAAAGCTGTAACACAGCCTGCAACATTTTAGAGTACCACCTGAAGGTATAGGGAATACAACATGATATAGAAAGCTATCTGTTGAAACCACAATCAGAGTACTCAGGTCTGATTTTCTCACAGTTTTATTCCAAGAAGCTCCGCTTAGTTCCCAAGTAATCCTTTTGGAGCAGTTATGCACATTATAATAGTATGCCTTGGAGTTCGGATCCAAATGTTGTGTTGCCCACATGAAAGGAGATTCTCTCTCTCTCTCCCTCCAACTCTGCAGCCTCGTCTCTCATTTCACCTCAAGAGCTACCCCTTTACATGAAGATAAATTGTTAGTGGGGACATCCACATCCTTCAAGAAAAATTGTATCTTCTGCACTAAGGGGTGAAATCTTATTCAAAAATCACAGTTTGTGCACTATATCATTGTTTTCAATTATTTGCTGTCTTAATATGCAATGTCTTCCTAGGCAAGTAACTTTCTCATAAAATTGACTTCAGGTTTTACATGACTTGTCTTAATATAACAGATTTCAAGTTTCCATATTCTAGCAGAAACTTAAGAGCCATCACATAGTTCAGCATTTCCACTTTTTCTTCTGCTTTGAGAAGATCATATCCAAAATAATGACTGCTACTACAGTCTGCATCTTGGCATGAAGAAGATACATGTCACACAGACAACTCACAGCTGCCTTAGCTAATACATAACATGAGTGAGAAATAAACTTATATTGTAATGAGCAGCTTGATTTTTAAAATTTTTGTGCTATTACTTAGCATAATAGATGACTGTCTTAGTCAACTCAGGCTGCTGTAATGAGATGCCATAGACTGAGTGTTTTAAACAACACAGGTTTATTTATCACAGTTCTGGAAGCTGGGAAGTCCAAGGCTGAGGTGCAAGCTAATTCAGTTTCTAATGAAAACTCTCTTCCTGACTTGTAAATGCCTGCTTCTCATTATATCCTCACATTACATTTCTTCCATGGACCTCTTTTTACAAGGATTGCTAATTCCATCATGAGAGCCCCACCCCTATGAGCTAAGCTAACCCTAATTACTTCCTCAAGGCCCCATCTCCAAATAACATCTCATTAGGGAGGACATTAGGGATTAAACACATGAATTTGGAGGAGACACATGATTAATATAAAAATTGGTATCAGAAGTAAAGTGCTGACATAATTGAAAACCTAAAACATACAGAGTTAGATTCAGTAAGTCTACCATCACCTGTGATAATTTAGAAGGCTTTGAAGAAATAGAATGGTGACTTTAGACCAATGGTTCTCTACAGAGACAACTTTGCCTCCAATGCAAAAGTTTACAATGTGTGACGTCATATTTGGTTGTCACAACTGGATGAAAGAGGTTCTATTGGCATCTAGTTGGTGAAGGCCATGGATGCTACTAAACATCCTACAATGCACAAAATATCCTCCCACAACAAAGAAATACTAATGCTAAAATGTAAATATTGTCAAGGTTGAAAAATCCAGCTTTAGAAAAAGGCCTTAAAAATAAAATTATTTGAGTATTTGGTTACATTTGACAAGGTATCACAAAAACCAAACAAACAAACAAACAACAACAACAACAAAACAGATAAACTCAAAAAGAATAGGGGGATTTTCAAGCAGATATGATGTTGAACATTATTTCAAAATCAAGATTTTCTGAGTGTTGTATTATTAACATCACAACTCTGATATCAACAAAAGCATCTAGGCTCAGGCACACAAAGAACAGCTCATTTCCTCTGTCAAAGTCTCTCTGACAAAGGCAAAAGCCTTTCTGCAGTTCTCTTCATCTTAGCTCTCATCTTCTGTAAGCTACTGCTCAACCAGGATATAGCTCCACAGATACAAACTATGTTTTACTTTACAAATCATGAACAATCCAAATCCACTGACAGAGGACAAATGATCTTCCTCACATAAGAACCAGCATAATTTGTACTCAACATACACATCTTAAATTACCAAATAGCACTTTTAGTTGCTTTATCTAAAAACAACCATTCAGATTTCTAGTTTTCCTCAAGACTAGTGAATGAGTACTTTGTATATTTGTTGGGAGGGGGAGATAAAAGTATAAACACACACACACACACATAATTTTATTTATATATCTACCTATTTCTATATATGTATCTCTATATAGATAGGTATATAGAGAGAAAATCAGTTTCATTTTTTCCAGTTTTTATGTATCAAGATTTCAAAAATCAATGGGATGCTATTTGAAGCCTTATTCCTAAACTTCAGTCAAAATAACAGTTAGGGATGTAGGAAAGGTGGGAAGGGGGAGGTTCAAGAAATTGCTGTACCATGACTGATATTATATTATTTGGTATTACAGAAGCCACTCCCATGAGTGAGCTCTCTTGTGGGCAGGTGAAGGAACATTGCAACAGTTTTAATATTGAGACATTCAAGCAAGTGAGACTTTCATAATGACCTTTGAACTTCTGATGCATAAACTTCTGATGCATAAATAAAAACTAAAGCCACATTTCAGAGTGAGAAATTATTTAGAACATCAAAATATGGAAGCGCTATCAGAATGTCCTGCTGATACTTTGTAAGAGGCAACTGGATCTAACTAGTTGGCCAGTCTTAAAACTCCATTCTCACCATATTTATAAGATTCATGTCAGTGAACTGGAGGCAGTTAAGGCCAATGTGCTTAAGTAATACTGGGATGAAAAACAGTCCATTCTCAAATAGCATCCCAAAACAAAACAAAATGGACCAAACGAAACTTTTCTTCTTGTTATTGCCACTTCTGGACATTGGAACTCTCCACTGAAGTTGACTGACCCCAAGAAAGTCAAAGGATCACAAGTATATGAATATAAATGAAAAAATAGAGAACCAGCTTGGTTATTATTTAGTTTTTGCCATCTTTATTTATGTATGAACATTAAAATAAATAAGAACATAAAGCATTAATTACAATCAAAATGTTTCAGCCAAGTTTCAGCTATTCAGCTTAACAAATATAAATAATTCATTTCCTTTTTCTTTACAATGGCATCAGTTAAAATTTTTTAATACTGTACAAATAATTTTCTTGAAAGAATTGACATAGGCAAAGGCTAACTGGCCAAAACATTTATTCCTACAAAAATCTGGGTTTTCCTTCATAGTCCTTGACCTCTATATACAACATTTCTCAGGTCCCTTTTAGTTTAAGTGGATGGAAGTAATGTACACTACTTTTAGAATTAGTTTCTATAAACTCTCTGCATGGTCCTCCATGCTCTCTATCTTTTCTAGAAAAGACTCTAGAAGATGATGGAGCCATAAGATGGAAAGAGCCTAAATCCTGAATCATAAGGCGAATGAAAGATACCTGCTAACCACTCAAATAAAGTAGGAGGTAACCAAGGAAAAAGCCATTGCAATTTGAGTTCTTTTGTGGCAGCTGTTTACTTCCCTTTCTATTGCTTTGCTTAACCCAGAACAGGTTTGTGGACTCTCACAACAGAGAATTTATGCACTGTCCTTCCCATATACAGCTTAGAAAGATTGCAAAAGCCTGGGGAAAGAAGGGATTGATGTGAGTATAAGCAGGCAGAGACATAGACAGCCTCACAGAGACTCTCAGAGCCTGGTGTAGTCTCAAAGCAGGCATTTTCAGGATGTGAGCAGAGTGAGGGCGAATGACACACTCAACCAATGAAATGTGTTTTTGTCCTCACTGCACGCTATTGCTGTCATGTTCTCCTTTGCAGTGCCTCCATAGATTGACATATGCTTCCTCTATATTGTCTTCATTGTGGCCCATTCCTGGAACAAAAGTGTTAGAGAGAGTTGTCAGACCACAAGAGACCCAGCAGAAAGAAAAATTAATTGTGATCATACATCTGTTTTTCCTTAAGTAGTCATGCCTTATTTTGGTAGTCTTAGCACTTTAACACTCCTTTTATTGTGGGAAGTGTCTGGTTTAGATGATAAATCATATGGTCTTTATAGGAATAAGGGTTTCCAGAAAAATATGTTTATGGATATGCAGTATTAAGTATGAAGTGTCCCTCCCTGGCTACATTCCAAGACAGACCTTCTAAAACTTAAACTCAGCCTCAAGAAAATGTACAAAGTTAAACTTACATTTTTGCCACTGAATAGAATATAGGCTCAAAAGAGAAACAATTTAATTATATAAAAAAGTTATATTTCTTACATTACCGAATTGTAGAAAGATTTATATCTCTACCCATACATGTTACACACTCTCTGTCTCTGTCTCTGTCTATGTCTCTCTCTCTCTATCTCTCTCTCTCTCTCACACACACACACGCACACACACACACACACACACACACACACACACACACACACACAAAGACACATACACACCCCACACCACACAGCATAAGCTAAATCAGGCTTTATATCCAAGTTCTTTTATTTACTATTAGGATTTGGGTGTGTTTCTCAGCCTCCTTGAGCCAGTTTCCTCATCCTCATCTTTAAAATGAGAATCATAATTCTTGGTTTTTATAGCTATTGTGAGAATTAAATGAATTAACATGTTTAATATGTTTGCTTGAAAATTAGTCACTACTGAAATTTATACTTATCTGCATGCGTTTTTATGTAGTAAAAAATTTCAACTTAAAAAGTCATTTACTCAGTTCTATGCATTTGAATATACTGGCAGTAATGAGTATGAAGAGTCCTATGACTTGTGTTTCTTTGCTCCCTTCTCACTCACATTTCCCCACTCACACTGGCACCTAAGCTCAATTTTTAAGATACATCAAGGGCCAGCAGCCATGGCCTTTCCAGAGTTGATTTTCATTCTTAGAGAAACAAACAGCTAAGACACCTGGACGCCATCGATGTCAGCCATGCTGGCTGCATGATCTCCACACACTAATACAGCTTACATCAAGTGCTGGGCTTCCAATGCAACTGTTCTTTCTGCCCAGCATGCATGATGCTGTGGCAGCACAACAAACCCCATTTCAAGACCTGTTCCAGAATATGGGACTTTTCACTGTGGCTGCAGCCTTTCCCTCACCCAACCAGCCTACCTAGCCCTTCCATCTCTCTGTATCTTTCTTGTTCCTAGTTCTTATCAAAGTAGCCCAATCATATAGCAATAGCCATGCTTGTAGGTGTGTATAGACCAGGGGCGATAAAGATAACATAGTCACTAAGGACTAACATTATGCCAGGCACTGTAAGAAGCATTTTTCATTTATTATCTCTTATAAGCTTCACAGCAGCTCTATGATGTGTAGGTTATTATTATCACCATGTCATAAGTGAGGAAGCTGAGGCTTAAAAGTGTAAGTTTCTTGCTGATGTTTCCTCCGTTCTAGGATTGATATTTATTGAGTGTTTACCAAAATTTAGGCCACTACGTGAAATTTTGAGCATATATGATCTTATTTAACCCCATTGCAAGTGTATAAAGTAATACTAATATTTTGCCTGTTTTACAGGTAAATGAATTTCACACAGTGAATTAAATTTTCCCAAGGTCATCACTAAACTAGTGGTGGAGCTAGAGTTTGAACCCCAGCAATCTAGCTCCATTCTTAACCACTTTATTATAACTAAGAACTAGTTAAGTGTTCTGTTTCAAAGCCCAAGTTCTTAACTTCACAATCACATCACACAGCCCATGGGTCACTAACTGTCAGAGATTCCAAACAATTGCTTTTATTTTATATATGAGAAACCTGAGATTTAAAGGGCTAATTTATCCACAATTCTGCAACAAGCTCCTGGCAGAAATTTCTGCAGTACTGCTCATTGTGAGGGAAACTTCTAGTGAAGTGACAGGCATTTATTTGTACATCTCTGGGGGCCTAGGTGAGCCATCTGAAGCAACTTGACACTTAGGGCTGAGTAGAGACTCCCAGTTCAGGATGTGCTAGTGTGGATATAAAAAAATACATTAAAATTCTCCTGGTCCTCCCACTTAGAAACAAAGTAAGATAATTAAACATCTAAAGTAAAATTCGCCAATGGTCCAGCCTCACAGACATATACTATTGGGGCAAAAATATATATAGAGAGGCAATATAACATAGTATTTCATATTAAGGACCATGGACCCTGGAGCCACAGTTTCTATGTTTTAAGCTTAGCTCTGCCATTTACTGTGGGTCGTTTGAGGCATCAACTTAATTTCTATCTTGCCTTTTGGCATCTGTAAAGTAGGGCAGCAATAAAATCCATCTCCTGGGATTGTTTTGAGGATCAAAAAAGTTAATATATGTACAGCTCATAGTGAATTCTATTTAAATATTTGATATAATTACTAGGATCTTAATGTGTCAGGAGCAGAGAAGCTATCATCCAGTTTATTTATCTTTCAGCCCTTTCATTTAATTGGTCTTCCAGTCTGATAGAATATACCTTCAAAACATCTTCTCTTGTCTCTTTCATTCACTTCTCACTGTCACCAAACTTCTCCTGTCTTTCTTTATTTCTCTATTCTCTGTCTCTCCCAAAACTATACTTTTGAGGTTATAAAGGGTAGGCTCTGAGTTTGGAGATATATCAGCTACATCAAAACATTCTCATACCCAGGTCACTTTATTTTGAAAATTAAAAGCTATGTAACTTACAGGAATCTTTAGAATGAATAATTTAAAAATTAGAAAGTAATTTTACTTTAATAAAATTTGGAAATTAGACTTCACATTGTCCATATATAATGTGTTGTATGATCTTTTGATTAGTCACCAGGTTTTCATTTTCATGATTAAAAAATGTTTATATTTTTCACTTTTCTAAATTTTAATTCCTAGGAACTTGTACTATTAACATAACTAATATAGTTTAATAATTTAATAAACCTGAACAAGAACATTATAATGGAAGAATCAGAAAATTTAGACAAAAATATTTTATATTTATCGCTTTTTAAATAATAATATGCCCATGGATTAATTAACTCAATTGTGGAAATCCTTTCAGAATATTTATGTGTATCAGATCAGCACATCATATACTTCAAATATACTACAATTTTTTTCAATTGTACTTCAATAAAGCTGGAAAAAAGTTTAAATTTTTATAAAGAAAAAAGGTATTTGCTGCAAATATTTACTATATATTTTGTAACTATATAGTATAAAACTATATAGCATGTATAAAACATATTGAGAGAACAATATACAGAATCTATTTAGAAGAGTTGTTTAGATTTATTCTATACCACTTTTAGTTCATGCTAGGTAATTTTTTTAAATGACCAAGATAACTCTTCACAATAAAAGTCTATGCTAGAATAAACAAACTATTTATAAAATTATTTATTAGAACAAATTTTTACTAATAATGGTATAATAGTATACAAGTTGTAAGTTGTTTTATTAATTGAATTGAACTTTGTTACTGGAAAGTGCCCTACAAGTTCAGAATCTCATTTATCCATTAATATGCCGACTATTATGACATTTTCTGCAATTCAAAATTCAATGACTCAATAGCTCTTCAATAACAGTCTTGTATAATAAGCCAGTGAAATTATGCTTATTATAGAAATAATAGAGTTGTCTCTAAAACCTTCTGCTATTGCTTCAGATTTTCTGTTCTTAAGGGAATTAGAAATGATTAGACCCTATTTCTAGTTAAATTCCAATTGGGAATAAGGATGTCTTAAAAGAACGGACTAAACCTTGTTATTAAAAAAAAAGAATCAAATAGATTTTGAATAATATTCTCTCATGTATTTTTCCAAGTATAGTAAAAATTTGCCATAAAATGCATGACCCATTAATTAGTTAGAAATAGAATAAAAATAAGTATGTTTCAGGTAAATTCAACATAGCAGAAATCTGTGGAGTATCAAATCAAACTTGAATCAAATTTAGAAGGTACAAACTTTTTTTTTCAACATCAAGAAATAATCTATATTCCTGGCTTTTTAATTTTTATTTATTTATTTATTTTCTTTTAGGTTGTTGGATTACCATTCTTTCTGCATTAGCCTTTGAGGAAAAAAAAATGTTCAAATCTACCTAAAAATTTTTGAAGATCTGATATTAGTGCTTTCTCAATTTCTGATTTTTCATCTATAGCCAAAAAGTACAGACAGCGATAAGATAGTCATTATCTAAAAACCTTGTCTCTGTTATGCTGTTCCAGGGAATTGACTAAGAAAAGTTTTTTCAACACACATAGGTATTCAGCAGAAGCAAAAAGAGTATATTTTAGTGAATGGGTCTAGATTTGGACCACCCACTCAAAACCAATTACCATGAAGTAGGGCTACTGAGCCAAGTATCCATGGTAGCCAGCTAGGGCCTGATGCTTTAGAATTATGTTAAAACCACAGAGTGAATCACAAGCAATAGAGCAAATCAATCGTTCTTCAAATTATAGAGTTTACAATTTTGCCCACTCACATTCAGCCATGTTGCCATTTAAAACTTAATACCTCGAAATTTGCTCAGATACACATGAAATATAAGCAGCATTTTCTTAGTGTGATGTAAACATGATCAGTATAAATAAAATTATATTTGTATTCTTAAAGTGTCAGGATAAATTTTGATTTTTGGGGGGGCAACAGTAAATTAATATTAAAATCAGTTTGTATATTGAAATGGAGAAAAAAATGAAAGTAAAACAGAAAGTGAGGAAAGAAAAGACAGATAAAAGAAAGATAATTCTAAATTAAAATTTAATTTATTGGATTACTTGTCTCTCTATGTTTTGTTTTATCTTTAAAAATACATCTAAATGACACCAAGGCAATTTAGCTAATCAGTATATATAATTGCTATATTTATTGAAATATGATATTTTTGGAATATTTTTCAATGTCTATCAGTGTCAGGTATATAGGACCCAAATGTCTTTGTTTATATGTCTCTCAAGCTCCTTTAGTTGCAGTTTCTTAATTAGATTTTCATACTTGTTTATCTCCTTAATTTAAGGTTTTGAGACTATATGTTCTCAGTATAAAAACAAACTCACCAATAATATATCATCTCAAATTTAGACAAAAAAAATATTATACTGTTATCTATTGTTTGGACAACTCTACCTTATAATTTAATTTTTATACAAATGTGTGCTAATATTTAGATGCAGCATGAATCCATTAATTAACTTGTATTTTATGGACATTGATAAAATCTTAGCAACATTATTGTACCTCTTAGTATAAACATTGTAGTCAAGTAAGCACATCTTCCAATTATCTGTATAATTATCTTGTTAAGCTGGCATAAGTTGTTATTATTGTTGTTGTTACTATGAAGACTTTGTTAAGCCTATAAAATTACATTCCAGTTTTCTGTTATTCTTAACAAAACTTGTGGCAAAATCTTGCCATCTCTATTGTAGGTGAAGAAAATGATTAGCAAATTGTTTTTCTGTGGTTTAATCATTTAGATCACACCAAACATCATCCACTATAGTAATAACCAATTTTTGAGTGATAAGTTTGGGGAGGCCACATGTCAATTCTATATATGGCAAATTTGAGTTGGTCATCGCAATGTTTTTCTTAGTGGATATGTATTCAATAAGTAGCCCATGCGGCATCAAAGTTGATCCTAATTGATACCCAGGTGAATAGCCTCAACAAAGAGGCTTATAATTAAAGAACCATGTGATTGAAAATGATGAATTTCCTCCTTACCTTCCATGCTGCTTTTATTTGAACAGGATTGAAATACATATTGTGACAGCAAGACTGAAATCTCGTGACAGCAGCACAATGCCATTTATCTCTGTTCCAGCCAACCAAGACTTTTAACTAGTATTACATCCACTTACAGTGACAAATTAATCATTACTGAAGATGTTTTAAAGTACAAAGAGAACACGGTAGGTATTTAATGTATGGATGAGACATTCCATTTTGATATCATATGTTGACTTTTCTTATATCTCAACTCAGTTCCCAGCAATGTCTGTATATAAAATGTTATATACTCTGATGTAAAAAGAACTGTTAAAATAAAATCTTTGCTCATAAAATTCTCTAATTAACATTATATAAATGTCATAAGATGAGAACTGGTCAGAACTTTCTACAAATAAATGAATTATTGATGCCTTAAAAACTCTTACGGATAAAAATTTAAATTTCCTAAATGGGATGATAAAGGCAGCAGATAAATATCTCAGCTGAGCATAATTTCTCCAGGGTGCATTTGTGGGCCAACAAGTTTCAGTGACGAAATATTTGTTATTTCTTATAGAGTCACTGTCATCCAAAACCAAGCTTGATAAAAATTCAAAAGAATGTGTGTGTGTGGTTTTTTTTTTTAAATATATTTTCTCCCAGCTCATAGACTCCTTGGTAATCAATGCATGGTCAAAGTTACAGAACTTATAGGAAATGAAGACAAACTTTGCATGGTCAAAGTTACAGAACTTATAGGAAATGAAGACAAACTGTTTGAAATAAACACCTAATAGGCACAGCCCCAAAGAAGAAAGAGTGAGAAAGATAAACTCAATCTTTCTGGATTGAGTTGTCAGACTAAAGTCACTGAAAAACAGAATTCTGACTGAAAAAGACACCCAGGTGACAGTCCTTTTTAGATGCATACATTTCTCTGTTAATGTGGGAATTAGAGTAGTTGAAAGTTTTCACAATAACAATATCTTATTTGGCCTGGTCATGGATTTTCTCTTCAAGATAATTGCTTACCTTTCTTCCTATTCTTCATTTCTTTTTACCTATTACTCTTCAAGGACATTTACAGTTTTCTCCCCCTAAATAATCTTAACATGAAGAAATTATTAAGTATAAAATATAATGATATGTTTGGGTCATAATCTTTTTAAAGTGGACTGACCATGAATTATAAATTGTGTGGTCTTAATGACTGCTATTTCTATTCATATAATTCTTACCATCATCCAAAAAAAAATAACATCTCAAAAAAAAAAAACATTTTATCAAATGAATAATGAGGCCATATGGACACCATATAGGAAAATACAATTAAGAATAATGAACTTTAAGTAGTTTTTATAATAGATGTCTGAAACAGGATATACATGTTCACTTGTGTTTGACATTGTTTTAGAAAAATACTTTGCTTCTTTTCACTAATGCTTTTTGCCTTTGAAGCGTCATGTAGTATCCCCATTAATCTGAACAAACTCAACAAATGCAGAGCAAGGCTGTTTTGGCAGAAGGACAAAGGACACTTTCCCCTCAGCTCATAACAAATTGCTTTCATTAGAACAAATGGTCTCAAAGCATTATTCTACTTTAGTCTTCAGCTGGTGACAAGCCCAAAGGGTAGATCCAATGTACACTGTAAATGTTAAGAATGGGTCTTAGCAAGTGGAGTGTCCTTCTGTAGTTTAAAAACTCCGTATTCTGGGAGTGTAAACTGGGTCACTTCCAAACATAGATTCAGACTTCTACTACTGCTATTTCTGCATTACATTTTTACTATGTATTTATAAATCTTAGGTTTCAGCATACTATAACTCAGCAGTTTAAACCAATTTGCATTTCCAGATACAAATGGTGTTTTTAAAAGGAAGATTAAAAGCCAGCTAAGCCAGAGCACTTCAAAAGCTCATTGGCCTTGCCTTGAGCAAGAAGTTAAGGAGAAGGGGGCGGGGAGGCGGGCATAAGAAGTATATTTTGTTTTTGAATAAAGAATTGATTTGGGAAAGAACTCCGGGCTAGCAGAGACCTAAGATCATAATTTTCTATTCTTTCAACACTCTGTCAATAAAAGAACATTAGAGAATCTATCCTCTAAAAAGTCAGTCTGTCCTTTGGGTTTTTCATCACCATTAAAAAGCATTTTTGTTATTCACACAGTGGTTTCTCCATAGGAAGTAGTATGGATTGCCTTGAGTATGGCTAGAAACCACAGAGGAGTCACCATTATTTAATAAGTCCTTACATTATCTATAAGGTAGGTGGCAAATGATATCTTTACCTTGGCTTTTTGCAGCCTCATACATACATGAAAAGAGAAAACAGATACATAAATAGGTCCTTGTTAAAACCAAATAAAATTAAAACAAGAAAAATTTAAGTGACTTTTAAAATACCATAGATAAATTAACATTCTTGATTTCTGTTGCTTATGCACAGGATCACTTTCATTTCAGAAGTTACTTACTTCAATCTGCAATTACTTTAGGAACAGCTAGTACATGCAAATGAGAGATGCAGAAAACAAAGTCCCACTGAAAAGAGGTACAAATTCTCTTCAATGGCTAATACTTTACAACTTATATAATTGAAAGAGAAGACATTTTATAGAATATTGATTCTAAAAAATTTAATTATTATTAAAATGTCAATAATTATTTTTATAAAAACCAAAAGCCTTGAATTTGAAAATTTTTTTCAGCTGAAGTACATTATAAATTAGACAACAATATTGTTGAAACATTATTTGAAGCTGAATTCTCCCTGACATTTTAAATAACTAGATGGGGAGGGGAAAGAGGAGCTCAAATTATCGGAAAAGAAAAAGAATCCCCATTATTTGACAAAATTTAACAGTGGTTTCGAGGTTGGGAAAGCGAAGACTTTGTCCAGAAAGTGAGGCAGATAGCCTTCCTGGGGCTCTAATTCATGCTGCTGTCTTTGATAGACAGCTCAAGCTCCAAGCTGGTTCTGTCTTTGGAAGAAAGACCCATCATATAAAATAGAAGACTGTCTCTCCAAAGCTTGTTTAATGACATTTTCTAGTACTACACAACTCTGATTAATGGTCACTGATTCTGACTATGTGATGAGCTCTGTCTACATGTTTGCTGATCCTAGTTGATTCTGTATTGAATCTTTGAAAGTACTCCATTCTCTCTTTCTGCCTTGTTTCTTTGATCTTGTCAAAAGGTGTTCAGCCTGAAACAAGCACTTTATTTTGCTCCTTTTCCCACTTGTGAGAGTATTTACTATTTTATCAAAAGGTACCAACCAGTGTTAATCAGTGCACAAACCAATGTATATCACCATGTACTTCAAAACTTTAAGTAGAACTTTAATATACTAACATGCACATGGATTTCTAAGGGGAATGTGTTAGAACATATCAGTCATGTCTAAACCTGTTTGATCAAGGTATCCTCAACTTTTTATTTAAAGGACAATTTCAAGGCCTATGTAGAACCCATTTTAAAGACATTTTCTTGCTGAGATAATAAATAAAATAATTGAGACTGAAAATTACTCAAGTCTAAATTTTTAAGACATTTGGATAAATAAGATATCAAGATTTAATTTTAATATAAATAGCTTTCTAAAAATAAAATTATTGAAATGTCTAAGATTGATAAAATACAACTGTTCTCATTTAAAGTTTTTCGTAAAAAACAAACCATGTGTCCATGCTCTTGGTCAAATAAGAAATAAGTAAAACACTATCATATCTAATTATCATCAGACCCAAAATGACAAGAACCTAAAGTGATTATATGACTCAATCTCGTATAAATTACTCTAACTAGGCCACAGTTAAGTAAAACTGAATATTTTAATTTATATAGGTGTATAAAATTATTATTATGTATTATAGTATATATTCCTTTCACGGCCCAAATTATAATGAGCAGTAATAGTTAATACGAGGCAGTAAATCCACTGAGCTCAAAACTCAAATCTTTCTCTTTCAGTTTTGTTTTCTATATAGTAGTGACAAAGTGCCTTATATAGATTAGGTAGTCAGCGAATAGATGATAAAAATACATGGATCCTTACATATCACATAGTGATACAGGGAAAAGAAGGAGGGAGAGAAAAAAAAAGGTCACACAATATCTGCAGTTAGTCATTCCCTAAATATTTTTTAATATCTTCAGTTTCCAGACCCTATGTTAAACCATAGCAGAAATATAAAGATGTCCTAGACTTAAGAATACCTAGTCTAGTAAAAAAGACATATTTTAATAAGTAATACATTAGCAACGTGATAGGTTTTTATAGAGGTATGTAAAATTACAATGAGAGTAAGGTGAGAATAATAATGTCTGAGCAGAGAAGGAGGCTTTCAGAAGCAATTCCAATCTGGATAGAGTTTTAAAAATTTTTCTTAAATGGAGAATAGAGGGAGAGTATTCCAGACAGAGGAAATATTGTCAGAAAGTGCAGAGAGAACTGAAAATGCATATTGAATTCAGAAAACTGCATATTCAAAAAAGTACTATCAGAGAGATGATGGGGCTCAGAGCTAGGTGGGGAATGAAAAATCTCTAGATGCTATGCTGAGAACTTGGACATTAGTACTATAGATTCATTAGTCCTATGTTTCTCATATTTTTTTGATCAAGAGATTTTCTTAAGTATTGAAGAAATATCAATAATGATTCATGACTCAGTAAAGAACAAAAAGCCCTCATCAGAGACTAATTAATTGCAGTAGAAAATTATCAATAAAGACCCAAGTAATATCACAAATATATGATGAATTAGTGGGAAAATACATAATGCATAAATAACATATACCAACTTAATCCAATAGACATTTTACAACATAAAGAAAAATTCATATATTATGCATATTTATTAATGACAATACATAATGTGATCACATTTGTGATTTTCTGGAATTCTTAACTGTGTCATGTTATTTTAAAACAAATATTTAAAGCTCCTTACATAGGTAATTTAAAATATGTTATTGAATGAAAACCCTTACTATCACATTTTTTTTTTTCTTCAGGAAACAGGGTTGGGAATCACTGCAGTAGACAATGAAAAAAGAAACAAAAGGAGAAGCAAAGAGGTTCACCTTAGCAAGAAAACACACTCTATATGAAACCTACTTAAAAAGTAATAATGTCCAGAAAACTCCTCCAAAATTAAAGTTACTAAAAGATTTTAAGTGCCATGGGAGGACAAAAATGTGGTCATTTTTCTTAGAAAAATCCTGTGGCACTAACAGTGTGACTGTGAATCCTTACAAACAAGTGACTTGGGAAGAAAAGCCAATTTAACTTTGAATAAGTGTCTGAATTGAGAGAAAAATTTCTTACAGGTAAAAACATAGGCAAGATAATTTTTGAAAGATGAAAAATGGTCAATTAAAAGTAATGGTTATAAATTTTAACTTATAGTTATTATTCTCTAGATTTTCTATTATCACTGCTACTTGTCATGTTTATAATAATACCAAGAAGATAGTAAACGTTGAAGCTAGATACTCTGGAAATGAAATCCCAGGTCTGTCACAGTCTATTGGATTGCCCTTGAATTATTTTCTTGGCCACTCTGAGACTTAGTTTTGGGAGTTTTCTTAATTTTCAAAATAAAGATATATTCATTTCATTATGTTATTTCAAAGACAAAATAAAATAATATTAGTAACTAATATTATGTCTAATACATACTCTTAGTTTGTTTCTACAGAAACAGACCCTCAACAAGAACCAGGATTTAAGTAGTTTATTTGGAAAGTGATCCCAGGAAACACTTGTAGATAAGCCCCAAAATGAAAAAAGTAAAGGAACTGCTTCACTTCTGTTACCACTAGAGATATCGATGCTCAAATGTGTTGGGTACTCTATGTGACAGTGGAAAATGCTCCTCAAAGTTCTTTCAACCAATGGGTGAGGAAAGCGGGGTGCGTATCCACTGAATCTTTTTTTATTATTGGCTGATGGCTGAGTTCCTACAGCTAGGGAGTGGGAGGCAGTTGTACGCACTCAGCATAACACAGGCAATAAAAGCTAAAAGTTAAAATCCATAATCATTAATTGGCATTGTCCATTTTCTATTAACTTGCCTTCAGTGGATGGAGGCTGTAGTGGAACACTAACAGCATCTTCTACAACTACCAATTCTGTGGGCAGGCATTAGATCTTATTCAGATTTTACCCCCAGTACATGCCTGTCATGATAGATACTGAACACATGAATGAATGAATGAATGAATAAATGAATGAATATTATTTTGGGAACAAACATAACATTTGAGTTTGCTTCTCATAAGTACTGCTTGTAAAAATGAATAAACTAATAGGCTATAACTGTTAAAATGTTATAAAATTATCAACACATTCTGAGAAGAACTCACAAATCTAAAAGGCTTAAAGACTTTATATTGTTATGAGACATAGGTTCTCATATTATCCATATAAGAAAATCCAAAGCAAATTGTAAATTCACCAAGTAAACAGAATTTAAAATAAGTTATTCAGTTTATAGTAGGTTACATTTAGTTTCTTAGGTAGCAAATAGTTTCCTTAAAAAATTAAAAATAGAACTACCATTTGATCCAGAAATTTGACTTTGGGGCATTTATCTGAAGAAAACAAAAACACTAATTTGAAAAGATATATGCACACTCATCTTTTTTGCAACATTACTTACAATAGCCAAGATATAGAAGCAACCTAGGTGTTCACTGATAGATGAATGATAAAGAAGATGTAATATATATAATTAAATATATGTATACATATAATGAAATATTACTCAGCCATAAAAAAAAATCTTGCCATTTGCAACAACATAACATAGACCTAGAGTGTATTATGCTATGTGAAACAAGACAAAGACATGCCATTTGATTTCACTTACATGTGGAGTCAAAAAAAAAAAAACAACAAAAGAATAAATGAACAAATGAAACAAAATAGAACAGACTCATACAGAGGACTCATAAATGCCAGAGGAGAGGCAGTGGGGGATGGGTGAAAGAGATGAAGAGGAATAAAAGGTATAACCTTTCAGTTTAATAAATAAATAAGTCACAGGGATGCAATGTACAGCATAGAAAAAATGTCAGTATTGTCATAACTTTGTATGGTGACCTATTGTTACTAGACTTATTGTTGGGACATATAGTGAAGACTATAAATGTTGAATCAGCATGTGTACACCTGAAACTAATGTAATATTGTATGTCAACTATCATAAATAAAAGACAAGTCATTCATGTTTATCTCATAGCTCTGATGCAGTTGGTATTATAAGAGAACCAGAAGCCAGCTAACACAAGACTTTATTGTACAAAATAAGAAAAGAAAGAACAACTTTGGGTTATTGACTCTGCAGCACTGCTTGTTGTTTTACATGGTGATTCTGTGCTCAAACCATATTTATAAAACCTATCTAAATGTTGCATAATCACTTCCCAAAATTCAGGTTCTTGTGCCCAATGCACCAGTAAGCCAAAACATTGAAACACTGGTGCTTGGAGATAGGGAAAGGTTTATTTGACTTGGCCAAAGCAAGGGAAAGAGAGAGCAAGACCTCTTAAATCCGCCTTTCTCAAAAAACAAAATAGGAAGTTTTTATGCAGCTAGGGAGTGGGGGAGGGGGAGTTCTAGGGAACTGAGATAGAAGTTTGTATTCTTTTAATCACAGATGATAGTCTTTTTTAAATCAGACTCTTCAGCCGCTGGTTGCCACTACTTTAAAGACATATTTTCCTTCTGCAAAACAAATTTATAAATTCTCCTTGAGACCCTGGAGTTATCTCCTCCTGCTTGACAAAGAGACACCAGCAACACAAAATTATAGTATGAGAACAAGGAGTTCTGGGTTGAAGAAACAAGATTCTGCAAAATGTCTCATAATTGTGCATTGGTGACATTATCTTTAAAGCAAAATGCAGAAACTAGACATCTTGTGACTATTGCCATTGTTTAAGCTATCATTGCTTAGTGGTTAACTAACTATATTTTTCTACTATCTCAAGCAAAGTGTACTTTTAAGCTTTTCTCCTGGAACTTGATTTATAGGCAGGCCTTCAGAACATGATTAACATACTTTCTTAGTCTTTGACTATAAGCTATGTGACAACCAAAGCAATTGAAACATTTAGTTAAAGCCTATGTCTACATGCTAATTAAAAAGTAAAATACTTAATTCTAGTTGCCAAAAATATTAGGAACACTAAAATCACAAAAGGCTCAGCTACTTGAACTTTCGTATACTCTTACCAACTTTTCATACCAGAAAGTTTTTCAGAAGAAATTAAGGTCAACAAGTTTCTCTATTCTAAATGCTGGTACAACTGGGAGGAGTTAAAGAGCTATGTTCAATATTCATTCCAATAATAATAATATGAATCATTATTGAATTCTTTATATTTATCATCACTGGCTAAATTTATGTATGTGTAGTTAATATTTTATTTACATAAGAACCTAATAAGATAGCACTATTATTCTCCATTTTGCTTAGAAGAAAACTGAGACTTAAAAGCTTAAGTTACTTTTCTAAGCTCACACAATTTTTGAACTATACCCATGGATTTGAAATCTCAATTCAAAATTTATAAGCAGCAGTGATTAAATCTCTCTGCTCTTTGATTTTTCCATCTGCAAAATGCTACTAATATACATTTTAGGTCTATGGCCATGCCATTCTGAACGTGCCTGATCTCTCCTGATCTTGGAAGCTAAGCAAGGTAAAGCCGGGTTAGTACTTGGATGGGAGACCACCTAGAAAGACGAGTGCTGTAGGTGTAAAAAATAAAAATAAAAATAAATAAATAAGAATTAAATTTTAGGACAATGAAGAAGTTTCATTTAATGAGAGTTCAAAAATGAATGCATAACAATAGTTTCAAGTATCTTCTCCTGATAAAAAGTTTTATTAATTTTATACTGATAAGGAGGGGTTTGAATAAGTTTGTAATCACTTCACATATTATTCGTAGTTTGAAACTAGCAAACACACAGAACAAAACAGGATTTGTGTATGTTGATTGTTTTCTAAGTACCTTATTTAAAAAAAAACATTCTATTTTTTTTAAGACTCTTAGGAATCAAGTAGTTAAGTTTTGAGTTCAATTTTGCCACTTATTAGCTGTTTAATATAGAGCTGGAAAGAGAAATAAATGAGACAGTGCATAATCTTAACAAAATTCTACTCGCATTGTAAGAGTTTATTAAATGAGAGCCACTTCAATATTTTTTTATTTTAATAATAATAATAACAGTGAGGATGATATCCAAAATCAAAATAATCTTTTCTGGTTTTGACAAATGTGAATACCAGCATTTGATGTACTCTAAAGCCCAATAAAAATTCTGCTGGTCTTAGTGGGCAGACCTAACAGCAATACCTATTACTGTTACCCCCAAAAGACAAATTCTACTTTATTTTGTTATAAGTTACACCAGATGTTTGTTTTGTGTATATGTATGTATGTGTATCTTTCTGGAGCAATGGTTCATTGCTTCCATAATATTTTCCAATAAATTTTTCCCCTCTCTCTAAAAATGTAAAGAATGTGGTTTGTACAAGACACTCTTCACCATTCACAGCATTCTTTCTATGAGAAAAAGTCAGGCAATTGACTTTGCAAGAAAAATGGTGGAATACAGCCCATTCCTAAGTCAGCGATTATCACTCTACCAGGTCTAGAACTTGAATGTGAACAGATTTTGAGGGAATCACACAGATCTCACCCTCTCTATCTTTGCATTTCTTATTCTACCTCTGGTGTCTAGTCTCAAGGGATTCGGCTCCCATATTCACCATTCTAGAGTGTTGTGATTCTCAAATGCAATTTTTAAAAAAATTTTATTCGCATAAACTACCAAGAGAATGCTTTTAGCCTCAAAAGCCAAACTTTAGTTAATAAAAATGCTCATTCATTATGGCTTATTATAATAGTAGTTCACCTCCAAAACCAGTTTTAAAAAAAATCCAATTTATTAAAGTGGAAATTTGATACTAGTTTTTAATTTTTGTTGTATTTTACTTGATGCATATGGAGGGATATCTATAAGAATACGTAACTTGAAGTTCTAATGATAAAATGAGTTCCATTTCCCTTTCCCTGATAGTCTCTCAGTTCTCTTGACAGAAAGCGTTAACTGGCATTTATGCTTTCCAAAGATTAGCCCCAAAATGACTTCTAGGAGCATTATAAGTTTTTCATTTTTATGTAAGCATTTTCTCATCAGGTATCCAAGCTCGATCGATCAGGTCGTGTTCTCCTCAAATGAGGTCTCTGTACACTCAGGTAGAGCTTACACACACCTACTAAGAGGCTGCAGTATCCTTTTCATCATTCTTGCTTGCTGCAAAACACATGTGAGTATCTCTGATCACCATGCCAAACCGTCTTCTCCACCCCAGAAAAGAACTTATGAGAGTGAAGGGGGTTTGGAGAGCTGAGATTAGTAGTTGATAAATAATTACAGGGAATGCAGTTAGCATTAATGTAATGGTTAGGTGGAGGGCCAGAGGAGAGAAAAAACAATTAGGGGGATTTTTTTATAAACTATAGAGATGTCTAACCAATGTACTATATACTTAAAACTAATAAAATAAAATTAAAAAAGAAAAGAATCACTAAGTTTGAATGACTCAATATGCAAGCTGTATGAATTTGGGCAAGTCATTGAGTTTTAATCAGCTGATAATATGTCATATCTGACCACAGCTTCACTCCTGTCTTTTAATTTCTTCACAGCTTAAGCATTTATAATCCTCTAACATTAATTAATTAATATAATTAATTAATTAATTAATTAAAATTAATTAATTAAAATTAATTCGACAACAAAAAAAGAATATTTTTTATTTTCTCTTTATCTCTAGACTGCCTACATTCATAGTCCTGAATGCATGCCTGTGAGCATTCTATAGAATAAGCTTAACAGAGCCTCAGAAAGGCCCAACTTTTTTCTCTTAAATATTATATATATTATTTTTCAAGAGAAGAGGAACACTTAAAAATGTGTATATTAAAGTATAGTTAGAAAATCATTTATATTAAAAGTTATGTTATTTTTTTTGTTTTGTATTAATGCACAGAAATAAATGTCAAAAAAATATTTGGGGTGTGTTATGCCACTAGGTTAGGCAAAGGTTTTTACTCTTTTTTGAAGACTAAGCTTTAGAATGCATTGAACTAAGGCAGAAAAACTGATTACATATGATAAAGTAGATACAAAATGTAACCTCTCTGGTAGGTTTTTTTTTTTTTTTTTTTTTTTTTTTTTTTTTTTTTTTTTTTTTTTTTTTTTTTTTTTTTTTACTTACTATTTTAAGGTATGTAACAAGTTAAAGTTGTGGAAAATTTTGACAAAGAAAAAATTCATGATTATCTTATACTAATATGGCTTTTCAAGTATGGTCAGAAAGCTAACTGCATCCTCTGCTGTGTTTTTTAAAACTGAAAAGTCCCAGGCTTCCTCCAGACACTTGGGGTAAATCAGAATCTCTGGGAGTACTGCCCAGGAATCTGCATTTTAGCAAAACCACAGATGATTCATATGCACAGTAAATTTAACTACCACTTCTTTCAGCTTAATGTTCAGATTGCAGTTTCTTTTTCACAACTTCTAAGGAATCACTTGTAAGATTGCTTTGCCATTTCTACCCTCCATTGCACTGCAGATTCACCTCAAGTGTTTGTAAATGTTCTGGTCTTTCTGAACAGAAGCACTCACAACACTCCCTGTGTCTTACCACTTATTTGCCACTTACCTGAGGGCACTCTTAAAGGTTATGCACTGGCTACCTTGGGCCTTAATTGACCAAGTGGCCTTAAATGACTCAAAGGCTGGCATGAAGTGATGAACAAATTTTATTAACTCTTTGTTTCTTTTCTACAAACACTTAGTACAGGTCCTGGAACTCATGAAACCCTAGGAAAATATGAGCTAGCATTATGATCTTACCTTGGTCCTGTTACAGACCATAACTTAACCGAAACAAGTGGGTCTTTAGAAAAACAAGGTAGAGAGAACTATTCTCTGGATTTTAAGACTCAAATTATGCCCCATAGGCAAAGATAGTTCTATTTATCTTGAGGGATAGTAACTGTGCTCAAGTTTCTGCCTTTGAGCAGGGAATTTGCAGTGATGCCACAAAGTAAACTGGCCCTGAACCAGAACTTCGGTATCTGGAAAACAATATAATTGTATAAATAGAACAAGATGTTTCAATTTAGAA
Organism: Macroglossus sobrinus; assembly: GCA_004027375.1. NCBI lineage: Eukaryota > Metazoa > Chordata > Mammalia > Chiroptera > Pteropodidae > Macroglossus > Macroglossus sobrinus. Next base: position 146,393 of record PVKZ01002938.1, read on the forward strand.
GACTAAATTCTAGGAGTGGCTGAGGGAAGGAAAGAGGGATAATAAGAAAATTTAATAAGGTAAACGCATCACCCCCAAAAGAGCTGTGTGTATATTTGTATGCACCTGTGTGCTTAACCTTCTCTTTATTCTACCTGGCCTCATTGAGGCCACAGTCATCCAGGACATAGAATTCCTATCTCCTTCAAACAGTCTTGCCCATGGTAGTCACATCTGTATACATTAACTTTGCAGCCAACCAAGTGAATTTATAGATCTTTTGTCTGAATTTAGAAGGATGTCCAGCTACCCATATCAAATTCCAGCTCTGCATGGCAAATGCAGTTTGAATTCATGGAATCACTGAGTTCTTTTGTCAATTTGTAATCAGACTTGATTGGATACCTGCACCTCCAAAACCATGGTCTCTGCTATTTGTAATGCTATAAACTCAGTAAAGCTTTATATCAGACTCAGCATGTTACATGTTTGGTGCTCAGATTAAAACAGCATAAGATATTATGCACTCTTAAACCTGTTTCTACCTCATAGAAGATTTATAATATTATCTGTGTAATGGTTAAATGCATGAGTACAATGGATGACAAAACCATAAGGGGAAAAAGTTCTTTAAAATAAAAAGAAAGATAACCAAAGTTACACATAAAAATGATTAGCATATCATTTTCATATTGAGTGTATGAGAAGTATTTATTACTTCTAAGCTGGATATACAAGCTAAGCCATTTAAAACGCATCTTTTACAAGAGCATTTTAGTGCCTGAGAGTGTTTTGGGAAAATGGGAATTCAAAATTGTAGTTCACTAATGTGAGTGTCAATTTTTTTGAATGCATGGAAGATAGTAGAGAATAAAATAAAAGTTGATAACTTCATTCAACACAAGAAATCAGAGAGGTCCTAGTGGATCATTTTATGCTAAAGTAACATCTCAAGAGAGAAGTGGAGGTACTTCTGCTTCCAGATAAGATTATTAGGTCATGGAAGCCCAGTGCTTTTCATGTAACATTTAGATAAAATCTGATAAATTACAAAGTCATATTTTTACAGACACTGGAAAGTTGTGGAGACAATGAAGACTACAGTAAACTGGCTTTATTTATGCCTTTGAAGGGCAGAATCAAATCTGCAGTCTTTCAGAGCAAAGGAGACAGAGATATAACACATTCTCAGTGACCTTAGGAGAATCAGGCACAATGAACAGGCTTAAACCATACATATACTGAGTCTTTCCAAAACTGCAACTGAGCTCTTACTCTACTCACTACTTGATTTGATTGACGTTATTACCCCTTCTCTTTATCTGACTGACTTTAAAAGAAATGGGGAAAAAGCACTTTATTGCCTTTATTGCTATTATATGTCACCTTTTAAACTACAGTAGTTATACAATAAAAAATTAATTGAAACATGAAGCAATGAGAAAATATGACTAAGAAATTATAAAGTATAAAGAGATCTGCAAATGATCCAAAAATTGGACTTAGTATACAGGGATTTTAAAATGATAATACTTAATATGTTAAAGAAAATAGCAAAATATGAGCAAAATTAATAAAAAGATTGTAAATTTTAATAAAAAACTGAATCTACACAACAAATCAAAAGTATTTCTAAAAACAGTATTTTTAGAGCTAAAAAGTAAAATATTTATAATTACAACTTATTATTGGGAACTAAGAGAAAGTTGAACATAACAAAAAATAAGATTAGTGAATTCAGAAACAGATTAATAGACAAATAAATAAATTGAAGCAAAAAAAATAAAATAGAATAAAAGCCATAAGTGGGACAGTCAAAAGGGCACATATACATGTACAGGCATACCAAGTTTTATTGGATTTTGCTTTATTGTGCTTCACATATATTAAGTTTTTTTATAAGCAATTGATGTAGCAAAATTTGTAACTGTCTTATTTTATGAAATTACCACAACCTCCTCAAACTTCAATCATTACCCTGATCACTCTGCAGCCTTCAGCACCAAGGCAAGATATTACATTATCAAAAAAATTAGATTCGCTGAAGGCTCATATTATGGTATTCATTTTCTAGCAATAAAGTCTTTTTAATTAAGATATGTACATTTTTAGACATAATGATATAGCATATTTAATAGACTAGAGTGGAATATAAATATAACTTTTATATGCATTAAGAAACCAAAATATTGGTATAACTTGCTTTATTGCAATATTTGCTTTATTGCAGAAGTCTGGAATCAAATCCACAATATCTCTGAGGTATACCTATAAATAGAGTTTCAGAAGTAAATGAGAGAGTAGGGAAGAAGGAGTATTTGCAGTGATAATTGGTGAGAATTTTCCAAAACTGGAAACTGCTTCAATTATTTTCAAAAGGCTCCACAACCTCCAAGAAGAAAATGTATAAAGAAAACTCAGATAGATATAGCATAATTAACATGCTAAAAAAAGACAAAGGAAAAAATATTTAAAATAGCAAAAGGAAAACAAGACACATTACTTTTAAGGAAGAGTACAAAAAAAGACAGCTGACTTCTTAAAAGAAGTGGTCAAATCAGAAGGCACTAAAATGACATCCTTGAAGTGTGAAAAAAAATGCTAACATAGGATTTTATGCTCATGGAAAATATCCTTTAAAATATCTTTCAGACAAACAAAAGCTGCCTTTCAAGAAATAGTGAAGAGAGATTTTAGGTTGAGTTCTCTCTATGCTAGGTAGTGGTACAAAATTTAAGAAAGAAATGAAGAGCTATAGAAAGAGCAAATAAGTAAGTACATTTTTTTAAAATTAAAGTGGATAAATAAATGTGCTTTAATATAATCAAAATTACTAGAGGACAAAATAGCATATTAAAAATTTATGGTTAATCTAAAAAAACAGAAGAATAAAAGAATAAACAGCTAAAAATAAAATAAAATAAAAAATAAACAAAATCAAATAATAAAATGTTAGCTCTAAGGTAAAGTGCATTAAATATAAATGGACTAAAGACTTTGATTAAAAGGCAAAACATTTCAAACTGGATTTTATAAATCCCAGGTATATGCTATTTGCAAGAGACAACATCTGAATATTAAGAACACAGAATGTTCAAAAGTTTAAAAATAGGGGGAAAAAGCTATTATATTAGTATAAGATACATTAGGTATTAAAAGCAAGGCAAGAAGTATCACTAAGGGTAAAGAGTGGCATTTTATAATAAAAGAGACTTTTCAACAGAAATATGACAATCTCAGAATATTATAAAAAAAATTTATTTTATAATTAGGAGGTATTTGTTGATCTTGAGATGTGATGGCTGCAGAAACCAGGTTGTTGAGAATTTAGAGAAAAAAGAAGGTCAACAGGGACAGAGAAAATAGGCTATGCTTTCAGCATTTGGATGAGAAGGAAAAGAAAGAAAATGAAGGTCTTATAAGATGAGAGAGATTTAAGAGTAAGTTATATTTACAACATGAAAGACAAGAATTTTTGGAGAAAAAAATATTGCTATTAAATAGTATATCGTTCATCTGTGTTGTACCGTGTATAGTATAAGAGTAGGTTTTTGTCACAGCACAGCACTAATGAGTCCTGTCTTTTGCACTCACAGTCCTTGTGACTTTCAACAACTCATTCATCCTATGAGCCTCTATTTATCCTTTTATAAAATCAGAATATTAATACTGGCCTTATGGGATTATTATAAGAAGTAAAAATAATTTTTACAAAATAGTGCTTTATAAATGAAGCATGTTATAAACACAATACATTGCAAGATAAATGTAGCTTACAAATCTAAAAAGAGACATGGTAAAGCACAATGATAAAACTATTAGAAATTCTAATCCTTTCTGAATTTAAGAAAACAAATTTTTACAAACATACTTGGGACAATGTCTATATTTTCTTGTTGTCCAGGTGCTTTGTCTATAAAATATAAATACTACTTTGGGCTAAAATATTTCCAAGAGTACTGCATGCCCCATCATTTGTATTCTTTGGTATGCCTGAGACACAAGAGTGTGCTTTACCATGCAAATGCCATCTCTGTCATTATGGTTTGCTTAACAATAGAGCTATTCTAGTCTGGAAATCCCATGAGCTCTCATAAGGGAGTTCTTGGACATGTGTAGGAAAATAACTAAACATAATAGTTTTTGTAGAAATAGATTCCTATTTAGTATTACCTTGTCACAAAATATAAGAGGAAATATCCCAGCTATCCTTCAGCTGATGACAGGAATCAAGCAAGCACTGCAGTAGAAAAGTTTCTAGGCAGTTATAGAATCCAAGACATAAAAAACTAACATTTCTACTACATAAAATATTAAATCCTCAATGGCATGTTTCTGACATTTTCAGCAAATGCAGACATTTGATGTGTGTGTAACATAGTATTATGTTGTAAATTAAAACACAAGGAAGTCATTGCTTCTTTGTCTTGACTATAGAGCTCAGAAAATACTTGATGTGGTCAATGATGCCAGTGGTGGCCTCCATCACTTCCTCTGGGAAAAGTTATTTTTAAATTAAATTGGCTGCTCCAATTTCTCAGCATCTCTTGCTGAGTAATTTCTATGAGGACTCAGACATTTCCACCAGACAACCATCATTCTTTATCTGTGACCTTAAATAAAAAGAAAAACACAGAGTACAGTAAGAAATAAGAATATCAGCAGGCTAGATGCAGAGCATACTGATCTGAATCAGAAGACAAAAGTTCTAAAACAAAAAAAAATCCCCTTGGCATGGTATTCTTAGGGAAATCACACTCTTTTTTCACCTCAATATTTCTCTCTAATTTTTTGACCCACTGCATAGGATCACAGACAATTGAGTAAATTTGTATTGTGTTATCTTAGGTAACCTGAAACTAAATAGCCCAGAATTTTCTTGCCTGAATAATTTGGGTTAAGGTCAGCCATAAAAAAAATAATAATAAAAATATTTGTGTGTTTTATAGAAAGCAGCTATGAAGAAGTAACCATTGTACTCTAAAGGATGACACTGGTTACAATTTATTTGGCAGATTTCAATTTGTCCTCACTAGAATGTTCTATGTACACTTCTCCTTGACAATTGACTCTACTGAATTCTGACAACCCCAAATCACAAAAGTTGTTTCATTGAGAACTCAGAGAAACAACAATCATGAAGACCCACCAGTCATGAAGACCCAATAACCTTAATAAACTTCTAAATCAGTTCTCCACAAGAACTCAGATGTGCCTAGCTTCCTGTAAGTTCCCAATCATTCATGAACACCAGGATTAATTGGGAACTTTTCTCTCATTCTTTTCAGACCTTTATTTCTCAGCAACTCTGACAATGATGTAAGGTTTATTTTGTATAATAATTTCTTATTCCAAAATATTCATACTGATTCTGTTCCTATGATTAAACCCCAATTAATACAGAGGATAATATGAAGCAATGGTCGGTAAAGGCAGAAAGTGTTTTGTTTTGTTTTAATTGTAAAAAATAATTCTGCAACTCCACTTAGAAAAAGAAAATTAAATATCTTCAACATAAATGTATTGGCTAGTAGCTCATATATAATGTTAATAAAAAGATATAAATTACAAATTTTATATATTTAGAGCTAAAACTTCTAAACAAAATATCTTCTATTTTCCTACGTTGAATTTTTATGTAGCTTAAATATCAAATTAGACAACTTTTAATAGTCATTCTAGTTATTAGACAAGTTTTCATTAATTTTGATTTAAATAAACTGCTAATGCAGAGGTAACTGAAATCATTACAATTCTTAAAGAAATGGATTTAGAAATAAATAACAAATTTTACATAACATATTTAAACATCACAAACAAAAATTTTTCCTTATAAATAAAACATTACAAAATATTTTAATTTTCTCATGATTAGCAGGGTTATAATTTTCAGTCTTTAAAAGAATTGACCAGATTTCTACTATAATGTAAGCACTAATGTAAATTGTAGCATTCTATTTATGCTGTAAGAGAATTGATTATATACAAATTTGATTTCAACATGAGTTTTTTATAACGTAAAATGTTTCTTTTTTTTTTTTTTAGCTTCCGTGTGTAACTGTTATAAATATTAGGCTAATTCACTTAAGTTTCAGAGTAAGATAGTGTAGCAATTAACTTTATGTGTCAACTTGGCTGGACCGTGGGTGTCTAATTATTTCTGGGCGTATCTGTAAAAGTATTTTCAGATGAAATTAGCATTTGAGTTGGTGGACTGAGTAAAGTAGATAGCCCTCCCCGTGCGGGTGGTCATCTTTCAATCCACTGAGCACTTAAATAAAACAAAAGGCAAAGGAAGAAAGGATTCATTCATTTCTTTCCTCCATGCCTGTTTGAGTTGGGACATAGCTCTTCTCTTGCCCATGGACTGAGATTTATATCATTGGTTGCCATAATTCTCAGGTCGTTGGATTTAGACTGGAATTAAACCATCAAGTCTTCTTGGGTCTCTAGTGTGCAGAAAGCAGGTCATGGGTTTTCTCCGTCTCCATAATCACATAAGCCAATTCTTCACAATAATAAATGAGCATTAAAAAATTCTATTTCTCTGGACAATTTTATCTACTACAGATGGTATAGTTTGTGTCTGACCAAAATTCTAGTTAAGAAAAATAGAAAAGTCAGGTAAAATAAAAATAGCTTCTGTTTAAAGGCATCAGAAAGCTGTGAAAGCAAACAGGACTGACTAGAGAGGCTAAAATTCTGGAGATGCAGGAATCCTGGAGAGGTAGCTGATAAATCTGGAGCCACTTCTCCCCTGGAGCACTTGCTGGCTTGTTGCAGACAAAACTGACAGTAGACTAAAGGTTTTGCTCAGACAGAGTCTCACTGGAGGGCAGAAAGATTGGCAGAGCTTCCGGTGGTCTGGTTCTGCAGTGACAGAGAAAATAAAATTTCGGGAGTTTCATGCTCAAAAATTATATCTCTCTCAAGAGACTTGTCAAATTCTAAAGGTGATTTGAAGCCTCATACATAAAGGGGATTTATTATAAACTCTCCCTCTTGAGATTAGGAATGAAACAAGGATCACCATTTTTATTTAAGATTATACCGGAGGTTAGAGCAACTATAATAAGAAAAGGAAATAAAAGTTATAGTATTAAAAAGAAGTAAAACTGTCATTCACATGACATTTTTATGATTATGATAAAACAAAGAAATCTACAAATAAACTATAAAAATAATTAATGATCATTATATCAAGAACAATAAAAATAATTGTATTTCTATAAACCAATGCATTAGTTAATATTTACTGTGTAAAAGCCATTCTAAAACTTAGTGATTAAAAAACAACTATTAGTTAAGTTCACAATTCTTAACAGCAACAATTGTTCTAGAATCAGTTGAGTAACTCTTCTGATCTTGGCTCAGCTCAATCATGTATCTATGGTCAGCTTCTGGCCATTGGCTAGGCATTCTGAGGATTGGCTGTCTTGGGGTGGCCATAGCTGGGAGGACTGATCTCTATTCAAGTTGGTTAGTCATCTTCCAGGAGGACATCCTGGGCTTATTTACATGACAGCTAGGAAGTAATACTAGCAATTTTTTTTTTTTTTTGAGACTAGGCTTAAAACTGGAACCATGTCATTTCTGTCACATGCCATTGGCCAAAGCAAATTACAAGGCCACCTAGATTCTGTGTAGGAGAATAGACTCCTCCTCCTCCTCTTGATGAAAGTGCTAAAGAGTCATGTTTCAAAGGATATGACCACTAAAAGAGGTGGAGAACTAGAGTCATATATGTAACTACTCTATTACAATCAACCACAAAGAAATACAAAATTACATAATAAATTAAATGTAACAGCAAAAATATCAAAACATCAAATGCTAAACATTTGGACAAGATAGAATAACAGAGAAAAGATTTCCCTTTCATCTTAAGCAATGGACAAATACATAAAACAATTTTTAAGACAATAGGCATGAGAGAGTAAAGGACAACAATCCCTGAGGGACAGGAAACAAACAAAATGAGTCCTATGCTTGCATTGACTCACTGCCTTAATAAAGTACATGGGTGATAGTACAGGAAGAAGCCTGGCAGTATCTAGCAAATTCGGTGGGTTGTGGAGATAGAATTGGGAGTTCAGGAAGACGAGAAAGCTAGAGTTTACCAGACAGAGTACTAAAAAGAAGAGAGCTACTGTGAGAAAGAAACTTCAAGACCTTCAGAGTGTGTCATTGAGTAGTAAGCAGAACATTGATTAGCACATGTATATGAGGAAACTACTAATGCATTGTTTGTGTCAGATATCAGCAGCTATACATGCCACAAAACTTCATGGCATTGGCATGCAGTCACCTTTCATTTCAAGAGATGTAAGATAAGCATCCATTTCTTTTGGGTTTACATGATTTTAAGCACAAGCGCAGATGTTTAGGGTCACAGGTCACAAGTGCCAGATCCCAAATGACAAACGGCCTATATGTCTTATATTCTATAAATTTCTATGTCTGAGACTCTCTGAAACACTGAACCTAGAGGAAAAACTCTCCTTGCTGATTCTGGTGCAAATTATCAGTACATTTGTCCATAGACTGAGGTGTTTGTTTAATTAATTAATTGATTGACAATACTACTATTTTATCCATTGCTTCTCAATATTTCTCCCATTATTGAAGGGATTTTTCTCATAAAATTTTATTTCTTTGCTATACTACCATAATATTATAGCTAACCAAATTTAAGCTCCATTAAAAGGGAAAAAAGGAGATGGATAATTTGATCTCAAATAAATGTGGACCAGGTTTAAACCCATTGATTTGTTAGATTTGTTTTGATTAACTGTATCCCAGTTTTGTACTCCCTATAATGTATAAAAACCTATATAATTCTAAGCCGACGTCTTTTGGCAGTTTATGCTAATTCTTTAGTGTCAGATTCAGAAACATAGAAAATTGGAATTCCTATGTCATGGAAATAATTCACTGGATCCTTGAGTATAGAGAAGTAACCTAAGAAAGTGAGGTAAATTCAGAGGTGTGTCACTATCACTTTTGCAGGCAGGTACTCACCCAGATTATCAGAGGAAAGCACTGGGGTACTTTGCTGTGTACTGTGTCTGTCAGCCAGCTGATACCACCCTGATTCAGCTCCCCACCAAGGGAAGAGACAGACCTTATAAAAAAAACTTGCAGTAGTTCCGTGCGCTTGACTGCAGCATGCTCTGAGGCATCTCCCGGGTAGCCCAGGCTGACCTACAGAATCACTTCTAGCATAAAAATAAAATAAAATAAAATAAAAAAGTAAAGAAGCTTGAAGATGGAGAAATCGAAAAGAAGCAAAAAAGAGAAATGAGAAAATTTATTTATCCCTATAGTATAGAGCAAGATGCTCAATGGGCAACTTTTTTCAAAGTAAAAAGACAGATTAACAACATTATGAACTGTATAAGTAAGCATAGAATATATTAAACATCTTTTTAAAATCAACTTACAAACACCCAAAAGATTATGGAAAATTGAGAAAAAGTTAAAAAAAAAAGTCAATCTGACTAATCTAATTTCTTCCCATAACAGAGTAAAAGGGCTGTTGAGTCAATAGTTAAATTAAGCTTAATAGTTCAAATGGGACTGACCACAGTGAAGATGCAAAACATGTCATCTTTGTTAAATTTACCATTTGGCAAATGCCACTCTCAGTGAAGTACTGTTTTAACAAAACTTCTTGATTGAAATGGGACAAAAAAACTCTGAAGAAATGGAAGAAAAGAGAATGAAATTATCAAAGCTAAATTTTGAACCTATTCCTACTCTCTCTCTTTTCTATCACTGCTTATAGGTCTGGCCCTTCATTATTTCTTGAATGAATCACTGTAAAAGCTTCATATTCCTAAGACAGCTTTTTTATATTCATTCAGACTTCCTTTCAGAGATGTTTCGTAAACATAAATTTGACTGCTAATCTGCTTCCCCAAAACCATTCATTACTCCCAAATTTATCAAAGCACATAGATTCTTCACAATAAATTCAATCCTTCTTTCTAAACTTACCTTCCATCACTACCAATCAAGAACACCCTTAATTTCTTAGCTACATCAACCTTCTTTTGGTTTCACTGGCTTTGCTTTAATATTAAACTGCCTATTTCTGTGTGATCCTCTACAAAGTGAATTACAGATTGAAGGTGATTAAAAGTATTTATTTCAGTGATCACCTCACCACAGAATTTTTTTTACTTGGTTAGATATAATGTAATTTAAATTTTTAATTTAAATATTAGAAAAATCAATTTTCATTAATTTTTAAATCCTCAATTTTTAAAAAATGGATATTTGTAGAACACAGTAAAATATTTAAACTTCAGAATGTCACTTTCTCTCCAAGTTTTTTTTTTTTTTACTTTATACATGCTGTACCAAAAGCATATTACAAAAAAAATGTAGTTATCTTAGGGATAAGATTTCTTTCATATTGATTTTGCATTCTTATTCTAGTTTATATAAAATCTATTTATGAAATTCTACATGACTTAAACCTTAATCTAAGCTAATTTTGCAATTATAGTTATCTACTCCAAAAGATATTTTGTGCATCTTCTTTTTCAGAAGTCTACATGGGCATCTAAACACCCAAGGAAAAGAATTACTCAGAAGGACCTTTGAAATACTATAGGGGATTGATTGCCTCTAGCATAGGATTTGCCTATGACATTTTGCCCTTCTAAGTATTAAATCAGTCTTCAATATGAAAGTAAACACACAGTCACAAAAGTAAGCATTTGATTTTCATGTAAAGAAAACACAGATGATTTTTAAAGGTCGATTACAGAAGAATAATTTTTCTATTACTTATCTAGAATTTTTATACAAAATTTATAAGCAAAGTCACACATTTAAGCTATATATTCATGTCACTATGATTTTAAAAATTGAATGTAATTGGTGTATTTGGAAACACTGAGTCAAATTTTCCTGGCTGTGGGCATAAATGGATTTTTATCACTGTATGAAGGGAATAAGACTGTGTGTTTCTCTCTTCACCTGTTCTATTTATTTCCAGGGTAAATAGAATGGGATTCTGTGTTAACTAAACATTTGGCTCACAGTTTTTTGTATTTAATGAACTAGTTAATTTTTTTAAAGTAATTAGAAGACACGGAGTTGTCAACTTCTTTTGACAATTAAGTGTGGTATAAAATAAAAAGTATTACATACTACTATCATAAACATTAGAAAAAACTTAATCTCAGAATCATGGTGCTTCCAAAGAAAGTACAATTGGCAATTTTATGTCTTTTTCCCCCCTCATTTCTCACCATATGTTAGTGAAAATGTCATCAAGCCAATGGTGTTCATGGACTGGCATTTAGGAAACACTGGACTGAGCTGTTAGACAGTTATTCAAGGCATTATGTAATATTTTTAAACTTTGCTGTTGAAATATTTAATGATTACACAAAACTTTCAAAGCACTACCAAAGAAAATAAAGTTTTAACAGAGTCAAAGAAGGAAATGATGTTTTCCAATGAATGAGATCTTAAATGGCTCTTTCTTCACTACAGTTCACAGACAGGGCAGTTCTTAGAGAAGGCTCATTAAACCAGAGAAAATGTAGCTGGCAGGGATCATGGCCACAAGGCAAAAAGTACTCTGCTTAGTTTGAGAAGCAGGGAGCTATATCACACAGCCACTCTCATAACCTAGAAAAGCAGGCTGTCTGCATTTTTCAAAGCTTGACTTTGTTGGAGGACAGCAAAATACTCTGTAGAAATTAATGGATTAAGAACTTCATACTCTGATGGAGAGAGCACGGCATAGAGAATGCAGACAGCAGTAAGGTAATGGCTATGTGTAGAGGGAAGACAATCAGGGGGATCATTTCATAAGCTATATAAATGTCTAACTAGTGTAATATATACTTGAAACAAATAAAAGAAATTATATAAGAACTCTATAAAGACTATATTTCACCTAAATGTGTTTGGAATAGAACTAAAATAAATTTTTGGAATTATCACTGAGATTATTACTAAGTATGCCAGAGTCGAAGTCAGAGTACCACACTCACTCTGAAACTTAGATGAGGAAGTAGATTTCACCAGAAAGTGAACTCTTACCCACGGTTTAGAATTACTACCACTTCCTGTCAGGACTTGAAAACTATTCTCAGGAGCCCTCTGTAATTTCTTACATAGAGAAGGACACAAAGCTCTCCTTTATTTTGTGTTTAGTCTTTCTCAATAAGTCTTTAACAGCTTTTGTTCATCTCTGCTTTAAAGACCTTCTCTAGGAATTAGAGTCACCTTTGATTTCTCTTTCTTTTACATCCCCCATTTCACATCCAATCCACATCTTGTTGGTTCTACCTTCAAAATATATCCAGAATCAGACAACTTCTGTGTCCTGTGACTCTCTCCCCCAAACCTAACCACCACTATGTCTCTCTGAATCACACAAGCCCATCCTCCTTTAACAGACCCTTGCCCTCTTAGAGTCTAGTCTACTCATAGCAATCTAAGTGATCCTCTTAAAACATGTGAGATCATGCTTAGAGTACAAGCCTTTCTTACAACAGACTATAAGGCTCACCTTGTTTTTTCTTTTTGACCTCATTTTCTACAAATCTTTTCTATCCTTATTTTCTCTGTTCCTTGAACACATCGGGCAAGCTCATGCCTGAGCTCCTCTTTCTGCTTAAAGTGTTCTTTCCTTCGATATCTGAAAAACAAACTTCCATACCTCCTTTAGATCTTTACTGTAGTAACATATTCTTTTTAAGGGCAACCAGATCACTCTATTCAAAAAGTTACTTGTTTCTTCTCCGTCATCACTTCTAATCTCTTTATTCTGTTTCCTTTTATAGTATTTACTTTTCAATATCCTTCTTACTCGGGTTTATTTTGTTTCTGTCTTCCTCCACTAGAATGTAATATACACATGTACAGGGATTTTTCTCTCTGTCAGGTTCACTGGGTGCCCTTAGTCCTTAGAAAAGTACCTGGCACATTGTGATTATCAGTAGACATTCATGAAATAAATCAATTAAAATTTAGCCTTGGATTGGAGTAATGAGGTCATATTTCTAGAGTAATATTCAGAGAGCCTGCTAGAATTGTTATTTCCCTCACTCCTGGGAAAGCACAGAATAAGGGAAACACAACATAGATAACAAAAATTCCTTTTTCTTTCTGATATACTATCGGAAACAAAATAACTTCAAAAGAACAGACATTTGATTAAGAATAGAACAGGCAAATGGAAAGAGGCTCTCCTCAACACCTTTATATGACACTGCTAGGTTTGCTTTTCTAGATATAAAAACAATAACAGGAGGCTAGATGAAGCAGAAATAGTAAAAATTCAACATGAGAATTTCAAGCATTTAACTATATAAAATACTTCTGTCTGATTCTTCTTTTCCTTAACAAATATTCAATGTATACATTTGAAAGTAGCTTCATTTCAAGACAATATCACCCACATCTGATTGCAATATGCATTTTCCTTAGTTATAATAATATTTGATTGAAAACAATGAGCACAATATGAAATTTGAGAGTCTAAAATATAGCTCAGATAAAGTCTACAAATCAGCTAAAATATATCTGCAATTAGGAGTTTAGTTAGATCATAGATTTGCTGATTCTTTTGTTCATAGCCTAATAGAACATTTATTCAACAGATGACTACTGGCATTGTTAGAAGGCAGTAATGCATCTAAACCCTGTTTGCTTAGCCTAGCAAAATAATAAATTGTGCTGTGTTTATATTTTTGTTTCTAAGGCCAACTGTTGGCTTTATTTAATACCCTCTTAACATGCTAATAGCTCCTAATGGTCACATCAGCCATCAGTTAAACAAACCATTAGGTTGAGAAAAGAAATTTCAATAAAAACAATTCACTAATTTGTTGATTGTTAATGGACATTAGCCCATTCAAGACCTTAGCCTAGACATATAGTTTATCTCAGAATCTATTATAGCAGTTTCTCTGGTAAAGAGGCTAATTCAGCATTCTACATGCTTCTATTTCCAGAAGACATGCTACCTAGATTTTTATATGCAAATTAAATGTTTTCAATCTACGACATACACATAAAGAGAAGAACCTGCCAAAAATAAATTGACTTTCAAATTATATAATTTTCACACTTTTTATGATTAAGGATGAATTTACATTGATCTTCTTAATCTCTCTCTCTCTCAATTATTAAAGCATTGTTACTGCTATTTTAATTTTAGAGCATGTCATTTCTGGTTTAGATTCAAAGTATCCTTTATACAATCAAAACACCACGTTATTATGCCAGGAAAGTGAAAGTCAACGACATATTTTAAATAACATTTTGCTGTTCACGTCATGCTTGTCTTCACTGACAAGAGTTTAAATTGCTGATCTTTTTATGTTGCACTTTTCAAATACTTTGTTTATTTAATTTTTAAGTAGAAATGAAATTTGATGACTATTTTCAGAACATTAAATCAAAATCTGATATTTGAAGTATGAAAAATTAATGCATAGTTTCTCAGTATGAAAAGAGAAGTGAAGCTACTTTCATGTTTCTTTTTGTAGTTGAAGTATTTTTCTTGTGATAATTTCAGGACTTTTTAAAGCTACCTGGAGGCCTTTTAATTCAGTGTAAATTCAATTATTATATACATGGACAGACACCAAAGCACATACACATGACTGTGGAAAATCATTTAATCATATTCATATTTTACACAGATGCCATTCACATTATTCAGTAATAGGGAAGCTCATGCATGATTAGATTTGGCATGTAGTATGAAAGCCAAGCAATGAATACATTCAAGATTGCATTTTTTTTCTTCTGTTTTCAGAAGTAAGCTTCTTGAATAATGGCTGAGGTAAACCTGAGGATTCCTAGCATTTTGAAGGCATTATCACCATATGCTATCATATTTTATTATTTTAAACAATTCATGGTGAAAGGGTTTTAGGTTATTAAAACAACCAAATGTTTAGTGATCAAGTTTCTCAGCTTAAAAGTTGAAGAAATATTTTATGGATATGCAATGTTCTCAAAAAAATTAACAGGAGCTCTAAAGACATTTCTTATGCCATTTAATAATTTAATTACCTCAAAATATAGAAACTAATTGTCCTGGATATACGATCACCAATTATCATGATTGGACCATGTGATAGCTTATGTGTATTCATTTTTTAAATCATAATATGGTGGGAAATATTTTAATGAATTTTATATAAATTTCTAAATATATAAACTAAATGGAGTGTCTATATTTTAATATATTTTTTTTAATCTCTGTAAAGAAAATTACTAAATGTAGATAGCACTGGGTAGCAGCCCCTATGTTTAGATATTAAATTTGCAAAGCTTTTCCTAAAAATTTATTTGGAGGTTATTTGTCTATTTTAAAATATATACTATATCTTAATTGTATGTTACTGTTATTTCGTGTGTTATGCTGTACTTTTAACATAATTGAAACTTTATTTAACATAAATATATATATGTTTTTAATATAAATATACAAAAGTTTAAGATTTATCAAAAATTATTAATATTTTCTAATCTTTAAATGTTGTAAATAGCTATCATGTTCAATAGCCTCAAATAATCCAACTAATTATTTTACTTAGTCAAGAATTCAGTTCATAAACATTAATTAAAAATGAAGACTTTGTGAGGTCGTTGGGAGGATTAAGTACGATACATAAAATGGTTGTAGTATTGAGACTCACCTAACTTTAAGTAGCTATCTGGATATAAAGATAGTTCCTAGATGGTAGAGAGCTTGGAGTGGGACAGGATAGTTATGCCATGTTTTTGGTGGAGAATGACCAATATTCCATTAATAATGAAACAAAGCAGTCCCTTTTATTTACTCTTCTCTAATGCTGCCTCTCATTCTATCTAAGAATCATAGTCATATTAACTTGGTATTCTACTCACAAGGAAACCATCTGAGAACATAGGGTCCATTTTTTATTCCATGGTTGATATTGAAATGGTAAGTTGGCAACTTTAATTATTTCTCCCCAATAGCTCATTACAAAGTCACCATGTTTATATAGAGAGTATGGAGTAATACAATTGATTGATTCAAAACTATTATTGGATTCAATAACCTTAAGTTGTCTCTTTCCACAAAGCAAGTATTGTTAGCTAAGAGATATTTTACTTGATTGGTATATGAGCTTAATCAAATTAATTAAGTTGCTGAGTTCTATTTGTATTATGAAATCCAAACCAACCAGACCGTCATTGTAAATGGAAAATAGGCTCACTGGGGGAGAAAAGGGCAATGACTTGGAAAATCTGATAGACCAGCTGTTGTTACCTACCCAGCTCTAAAATTTTATCAGTTGGTTTTGTATTACCACAATTCTAATCATGGTACCTTTGTCCCAGACTATGAATAACAATCATTATTCAATCCTTCTTTTAAAGGAGAAATTAAGAAACATTTCAAAATCACTTATCCTTTTCCAAGTTTTGTTGCATAGTTTCTAACTGTGCTTTGGAGCTCACTTTTATGATAGCTTCTCAGTTAGGTTGAAATTGGCTGTTGCTTGGCATATCCTTCTACATTTGTCCCTAGTGTACAAGCAGTCCTCTTTCTACAGATGTCTTGTGACCATGTCTTCTGTCTTCCTCAATGGGGTTTTACTTTATGACCATCATCATTATTTGCTGACTCTTTCTATTTCATTTATTCATTCAAAAAATGTAATTGACCGCTTTATTATATGCGAAGGTTATAGGAAATCAGCAGTGAATTCAATGATTGGAGATATAGCAGAAATTGTAGTTTTGAGTAATTTCTGGTAAAGAGAACTGGATTCAACTCTTTTAAGTTCTCTTTTTATGCATTAAGTTCCTTGACTGATAATTTGATTATCTATCTTATAAGTTTTCAGGAAAAATTTCACCTAGAATATTTCCTAATTTGGTTAAAGAACTCCAATAAACTTGTTAAAATCTTGAGAAATGATTCTCCTAGAAATGTGGAATGATTGATGGAAAGAAAATGGCATTATAATATTAGTCTTCTTTTTGCATGTATAAAAAATAGCTAGAGATTACTAAAGTATAATCAGTTTTTTGTTTTATTTTTAAACTTGATAATAAAGTTGGTTTTGCCTATAACTGTGAAATAAAAAAAAAATACACATTGTACAATACACTAATAAATAGGCATTACACTTTAATATAGCCAAACCCAATTAGTTAGAAAGTAAATCATTTTATTCAGTTTTAAAAGTTTAGGAGAGTCATAAAATGGAAACTGAGGAAGATAAAAATTTCTCTCTGATCAAGTGATTTTTAAAAATTTTATTATATTTTAATTGGAAAATTTTTAAAACATTCCAGAATCTGTCTTTGCTTACAAATTAGAAGAGCTGATCTATCAATAAAAGACAACATTTTTAACATGGGAACATTCAATGACAGCTGAGTGATGGCCAGCCTGTTGGGTAGAGTATGCACTTTCCAGACAACCACATCCTCACCACCTCATTGCCATGTCCACAGCTTGTTTCTTTCATGATTATTATTTGTCTAACCTCATGGAAATTTGAGTTTGTGAACTAAGATGCACATTATAAAGGACAATATAGAAAGAAGCCATTGAGTATTAGAAGTACAAGTAATTAATTGAGGTGAAGAATGAAAGACTCTCCCAAGTAGTACTCAGTCTGAAAGTTATTCTAGTCCTATCCAAAGCCAGAGAATGGTTTTCATATTTCCCAGAATATCTGAACTGAGACAACATTTTTAGTATTCATTTTTGCAAAAGAAGCATTCATTGCAAAAGTGAAAAAGTAATAGGAAAGCATAACATAGGGTCACTGGACTTTATTAGATGGTTTTCGAATAATAGTAGAATTCATTCATTTTCATAATGAATGCTCTGAAAGTCTGTTGTCAGCTCATGTATAAGTAAACAGGCTAAAATGGTTTGTTATTCGATATTCAACCAGCATGGGATAACATATAACCAGAAGGGATGCAGAAAATGGTCAGCTCCATGGTTTTTATCAGCTTTATAAGGGTTTGGAACATAGGCCTTTCACATTGTGGACAGTCAGTAAATAAATATTTTTGGATAAATGAATAGAAAAGTTAGCTAATCAAAAAATAACTATAAAATTATGAATATTTGTTAGCAATTTCTTTCAAAGTTTACATTTATCACCAAGTCCCTATCTTCGGTCATCCTGAAAATCACAGTGAAGTCTTAGCTTCATATTATTTCTATATTTTGTTGACTAGAAGTTTATGCTTCACTTACTTGTTAACTTCTTTATAGTTTTTTCATTATTATAGGTTAGTTCTTCACAATTAAGCCTTCTTTATTGTCTTTAGAAGGTCCTGAACTACAAAAAGCCATTTGCAAAAGTACATTTAATGAGAAAATCCAACTTTGATGTTTACAAACATGATTTTGGAGTACTGATACTAAACAGCATGCCTTATTATGTGGTACTGAATCTGGATCTATTTCCAAGTGGGTGTAATCTGCATTTCAAGTACACAGTAGCAAACCACCTATCATATTAACTATAAGAAGAGACAAATACAATTAAAAAGACTTTGAAGTATATGTGCAATGCCAGAGTTAAAAGGATCTGGTATCAGACTTTGACTTTTCCAATATTTCTCAGTTGGAGGTACTGGAATCTTTCACTGTGGACCCACCCACATTTAGTTTCTTGGCTGACATGAGAAGAAAAAGTTAATATGGAGTATCTATTTTGAGGAGATTAAATCTCCCACTACACCCTTGCCCTCACAGTTCAATTTCATAGTTCAATTACCTTATCTGACACTTCTCTTTCTTGCTGTGCTGGAAGTACTCTCTCAAGAGAGTTTTAAGGCCACTCAAGTGAGATCCTATAACTTTCTCTCCTATATCAAACCCATTGTCCTTTTGGGTTTGAATTGATTGTCCAAATCTCAGTATGGTCTCCAGCCTAATGCTGAATACAGTTTGCAGCTAAGATCCCTATTGCCATGACCCAGAAGTGGATACTGAACTCCCTTTGGTACTAAAATCTTGACTGATCCCCCAGTTTGCACAGTCCTTTTGGATAGTGAACCTTCCTGTTCTGCTGAAGTCAGCAGTACATATGAGGCCATTTCCCTTCGCCTCATTTCATCTTACCCTGAGCCGCTGAATTATGACACCTCACTACCTTATCCCAGGATTTCTAATCAAGAAGGATCTGTGTGGTCACACTTTGAAGTATTCCTGCTATTCCAAACAATGTAACATTGAGAGATAAATAAAAAAAAAGAGAGGGGGAAAAAGCCATCATTAGGAACCACACAAAACAAAATAAAACTATACAAAAATACATATAGAAAGTGATGAAAGGGGCTGAAGCCACTACCTGCTGGGATTTGAGTCAAAAGCAGAATAGGCCTAATATCTGTCTTCTTCAGGTAAGCAGAAACTAAAATTGGCCCCCCAAAATCAGATGTTTATTTTTTAATACCAGGAACTGGAGTGGAATTCTTCCCACATGAAAGGAAGTGGAAGATGGGACTGCCTGGCACATCCGAGACTACAGCTAATGTAAAACTGCAATCTAGAGTGGCAGGGGGATGCAGACAAAGGTAGACCAGGAAATGACTAAAGCCACTTGCTGATTTTATCACTAGTTTGGAGATATATCCAACATCACCAAGGTAGGACAGTCTTGAAACACCACACCAGGCATGGTTCTAGATTAGAGGCTCACATTTTCCCTCTGTTTAGAATCCCCTTCTCATTGTCTCCATATGTCTGAGCTTTTCCCATTTTAAAATGTTATTCCTTCCTTAAAACACTCAGGTTGTGTTTTTTTGTTTTTTTTTTACTGGACAAAAAGATAGGGTGGCCTCCCAGCAGTTTTCGATACATGAATCTTGCAGAAGCAAAATTCTAAGTGTATGTCATACTGGTAACTCTGGTCTAAGTGGATGAAGTCCTCAGATTGCATCCTGGTTAAGCCACTCACAACTGGGCATATTAAAGAGTAAATTAAGCTCTTTGAACCTCAGTCTGCTTACATGTAGAAGTAGGGTTGTTATGAGAATTAGCAATATGTGCATAAAGCCATTAGCACAATACCTGGCACAAAGTGAGTGTTCAATGCATGGGAGTTATTTTTATTAAAGTTTTGGTGTACATCTCTCATACTATAGTATAGGATTTTGTGGATAGATTTTATCTCAAGTGTTTTGTGTGATGGTGTCAGAGATACTTAGTTTTACATTCTGGCTCTATCTCTTAGTGCCTATATGACCATGAGTGAGTTAACTAATCAGCCTAAAGCATATTATCTACAGGTTGTTGGGCAGATAGTGAAAAGAAACCTATCCTGAAAGAAAAAAATATATATTTCATTAAAAAAATTAAGATTTGTAATTTATTTTGTCTGTATCAGAAATTATTCTGTATTTTATATGAGTCAAAAAGATACCACTTTAACCCATTAAAATACTAGTGTGCGTGTGTTTGTGTGTGTGTGTGTGTGTGTGTGTGTGTGTGTGTCTGTCTGTCTGTCTGTCTGTGTGAATGTGTTAGCAAGGATGTGAAGAAATTTAAAACCTTGTGCACTGCTGGTAGGAATGTAAAATGGTACAGCCACTGTGGAAAAACAATATGATGTTTTCTCAAAAAATTTTAAAAAGAAATATCATATGACCCAGCAATCTCACTTCTAGGAATACACTCAAAAGATTTGAAAGCAGGGACTCAAACAGATATTTGTATAACCATGTTCATAACAGCATTATTCAAAATAGCCAAGAAGTGGAAGCAACCAAAGTACCTATTGGTGGAGGAATGGAAGAACAAAATGTAGTATATACATACAATGAAATATTATTTGAACTTGAGAAGGAAGAAAATTCTGATACATACTGCATCATGGATGAAACTTGACATTATACTAAGTAAAATAAACCAATCACAAAAGGACAAATATTATATCATTCCACTTGTATGAGTTACTAGAATAGTCAAATTAACAGAAACATAAAGTAGAGTGGTGGTTGCCAGGGACTCAGGGGAAAGAAAAATGGGTATGGTGTTTCAGTTAGGAAAGATGAAAAATGTCCTGGATATGAATGGTGGTGAGTGTAGTCAATGCACTAAACTGTACATTTAGAATGGTTAAAATGGTAAATTTTACATTTTGTATATTTCACCACAATAATTTTTATAAAATGGTGAAAAACAATGAATGCAGAGATGTTCAACAGAATTACACAATTTCTGCATTCTTTTCCTCTCAGTAATTTTACTTATTATTGCTGCTTAAATTTTGTTTCAATGATTTTATATTACTATTTATTTAAAGTATAAATTCCATTTTAGATAGAATTAAGACTATTAATCATAGACATGCCAAGGGTAGTTTTTAAATATACCAACTTTCTGGATTAGTTTCTTATATCAATCCCAGGACTGCCTGGTGATGTGTGGCTTTTAGGAAAGAGTAAAAATAAAGTTCACATTAACATCTAATCGCTGTAGTGAAAAGCATTATTCTGAGATTTTTCTATAAATAAGATCTACACCCATGGGTTTAGCTGCAAATTATAAATGTAAAGTTTCCTTTTAGTATAAAGCTTACCAGAATAACTGTTCCAAAGGTGACACTCATATGCAGAGTAATAAAAAGTGTTTTTGTTTTGGGTTTTTGTTTGTTTGTTTGCTTGGTTTTTTTTTGGGGGGGGGCTTTTTTTTTTTTTTTAATCCTCTTTTTGGTGAGTTACTAAGCACACTGAGCAATTTAGGTTGTGCCGGTGGGGAGCACACAGCTATTTAAGGTTTTCCTTCTGGGGAGATTTTTTTTTGGTGTTTGTGCTGTATATATTTATCCCATCTGAGAGCTTCTCCCTTTCATTTTTTTTCTTTTTTGAAGTAAGTCTAACAGTCTTTTTTTTTCTTTGGGCAGGGACAGAGATTTGTGTTTTCCTCATGGCGTACATGCTTAAAGGGTCATTCAATAATCAAGTAGTTAAAATGTATAGGACTCTTCATTACTCTTTCTTACTCTTCTTGCTAAGTTGGCTATGTTAGATACTCATTTTCTTGGGTTTCTGATAACCTTGTTTTATTTCCAAATTCTTTTTCATTAGCTTCAATAATTTGTTTAACCCTCAATATTCCTCCATGACATCTTCTTGATTTTGGGGACCCATGTTAGCCTAAGCTGTGTGGCAGGCGAAGGCAAATTGTCTATCCAACTGAATGAGGCAAATTGTCTATCCAACTGCCCCACACTAGTCATCTGAACTGATACAGGGGTTAAAACTGTTTTTGGGTGGTGAACAATGTCAATAACAATGAATATCTATTTGTATCATGTTCATTGATCATCTGGCAGTTAAAAACTGGTCAGTTTTTATTTTCTTGTTATTTTTTATCCAAAAATAATCTTTATTGTCACTAGTATAAAACAGAGCACATCAACTGGCCTCTTGGTTTACATAAAGTGTGAGGCCTAAGACCTCATGGGCTATCCCATAATGTCCCACCCCAGGGTGTTTTTACTTGTTTAATTATTAAATACTCTTTCACATCTCAAATATTATTAGAACACATTATTGGAAACTCTTGGCACCATTCCTATTTTCAGAATTTGTTAGCAATATGCAAGAAATATTGGCAATGGGCAGTGGTGAAGAGCAGGAAGGGAAAGAAAAACATTTAGATGATAGGTAGAGAAGAAAGGGAAGAAGGAAGATATATGGTACCCATCCTGGTAAGATTACAGGAAAGACTGACTGGTAGGATTCTAGGTCCCAGCGACTAAGGTGTCTTCTGCCCTCACAATATTCATATGATATCACAAAGACAGGAAGGTAAACCTCCTTGCCTCCAAGCTAACTTACAGTTCTCTTCTCCAGTGTCTTGGAAAATAGAAATATTTCTATTGGCTGCTGCTAGAGAGAGTTAATAGTACTGAGATTTGAGAATTATATTCTTTACAAATTACAGCTGATTTGAGTAGTCACTGCAGTAACATGCTTCCCACTGTGTTCTTGTGGAAACAAAAGGGGTAGAGCTAGTTTGCAAGGAATTGTGCTTATGCTGCTAAATATGGTATCTCCACATGTACTCAAGACTGATGAGGGTGAACATTTTAATGGCTTCCTTCATGACTTATGTAGTTAAAAAAACATTTCTAAAAGTACTAAGACTCTCCCCTCACCACACACCCAAAGGTCTACTGCTCTATATTTTTATTTAAAAAAAAATACAATTCTTAGAAAATAAATGAAGGCTTGTGACACACCTGTGAATATCATTCTCTATGTCAACAAAGGGGGAAAAGAGGTTGGGACATACTGCATTCCATCTTCCACCACTCCCCTTTGCCAATACATCTTGTGCATTACTTGTGTAATACTTTATAGTTGTAAAGCTCTCCTATGGACTTTGATTCTTATAACTCTGAGGTGAAGAGTTATTACACCATTTTATAGACAGAGAAAGATGTCCTCTTACCCATATTCTACAGCAGTGAATTCAAAGATTCAAGTTTATAAACTACCTTTCATCTGGAACACTACTTCCAAAAGCACAGTGTTCCTTATGCTCAAAAATGTCTTCTCTTCCCCTATTTTTTGCCATTTTAAATCCAAGCATTTTTTTTCCTGGTTTTTAATTTTCCCTCCACACCTGTGTCTATACCCTGCTTTTCCAACCTTATGTTCTACCATTTTTTCTTAACAAGAAGTCAAGCATGTTCCTGGAGGAGAAAGATCTTAATATAAAATTAAATACATATGAACACTTGCATGCGCCAAGCCTACCTCCACAAGATAGGCACTGTGATGTCCCCAGGTTACTGATGTGACCACTCATCTAATGAAAGAAAAATGGGGTTTGAACTGGTCTGTCTCTTTCATGTTCACTGTAATATCTCCCTGTGAGCCTCATACATGCCTTGTTGATGTGTCCTCCAAAAGCAAACATTGACTATTCTCTTGAGTTTAACCAATCAATCACTAACATAACCTCTGAAAAAGGTAGATAAAATTCCATGTTTACAGTTATGACTAAGAAGATGGTTCAGACATGTCCTACAATAGCCAACTGTCAGCAACTTCTGTCCAGGAAAGGTATTTTCAATTATATTTTTAAAATAAAATTAAAGTCAGTGAGGGGCCTCACCTTTCTAAGACTAGATTTAGCTTTCAGTTGGCTTATAAAATTGAGAATATTTTCTATACTGCTTTAAGTGGGAGGAGGGAAGCCTGCAGAGGATAAGAGATGGGGATTTATTACACTGCTATTACTTTGCAGCTTTTTATTATTACATTTCTTCTTAACTCTATTAAAAAATCCATACTCTGTTTGAAAACATTTTTTATTAGATTTTCAATTCATATAAATGCTTTCCACCATGTTAAAATATCACAGAATTATATTTCACTTCTGGTTGAAGATGAAGAAGAATATATTATTTTGTAGCCTTAAGCATCTATTTCAAGAAAATTAGCAAATACAGGAAGTATGCAAATAAAATATATGTGTTGTTTCTCTTTTTAAAAATCTAGTTTTCTTAGTACTAAATAAATTGTTATAGAAATAAAAGTATAAATTGGTTGAATGTTCATTTTAATAATTCACCCAGCCTCTTTGAAATGAACACGAATATTTTTAAACATAGCTCCATAACAGTTGATTAGTACCAGAGAGACAGCCAAGGGCATAAAGATGATCAAATAAGTAAAGAATAAAGCAGAATGCAGATCCTTCAATATAGCTTAGAGAAGTTAAATAGAAATAAAAGAAACTGAGAAAAAAATTAATTTTTAACTAAAGAGGCAGAACACTAAATTAGATCAAATATGGATATGTCAAAAAATAAAAGAGATAACATGACAGTACTCCCCGCTTATCCATGGTTTTGATTTCTATGGTTATAGTTACTTGCGGTCAACCACAGTCTGAAAATACTAAATGAAAAATTCCACTTCACTTCATTTCATCATGTAGACATTGTATTATCTCACATCATCACAAGAATAAGAATGTTGTGTATCACACAGTAAGATATTTTGAGAGAGCACATTCACATAACTTTTAATACAGTATATTGTTATAATTGTTCTATTTTATTATTAGTTACTGTTAATCTCTTAATGTGCTTAATTTTTAGTTAAACTTTATAGTCGGTATATTTGTAGAAAAAAAAAGACATAGAATAAAACATATAGGGTTTGGTTCTATCTGCAGTTTCGGGCATCCACTTGGAAGTCTTGGAACATATCTCCCACAGATAAGGGGGGGCCTTCTGTATAGAGACACAAAATCACTTAACATCTATCTATGAAATGAATTTTGGCATTAGTATTATAATAAGTAGAAAGATGATTTCAGTTCAATCTAACCAAAACTTAGTGTCTAATGTGTAAAAGTTATATAGGACCCAATTTTAATTTAAAAATGTCTGTCTCTTTAAGCTCTCTGTCTAACACAACAAAACTAGAAACACATAAGCATTTAAAATTCAAAGAGGAGTGTGATCAGTGTTCCTAGGAATAGAACAAATAAATGTGATGTGGAAATGGTAAATCTCTATTAAAGTCCTTTATAAGATTTGAAAGAAAGTCATATCATAGAGTTTCAACAGAAAAAAAAGAAAGTAAAAATTGATAATACCAACTCCTTTATTCTACAACTGTGGAAACTGAAGACCAGAGACATTCAGGGCCAGAATTTCTTGAGGAATACACAGTATTTGGTAGCAATACTAGCAGGCCCAGGAACCCTAGCCTCAAAGCTTCAAATAAATCATGTTATCACTAAATCCAGTGTTTCAGTGATAAATAATAAATCATGCTCAACTACTTTCTTGTGAATATGTGTGCTGTTATTTCATATTGTTAGCATTTCAATGAAATTCAAGATTCCCTCCTCAGCACCAAGAAAACATTTATGAATTGCACTGACTTCTATAAATATGTCATAAATTCAGACATAGTGACAGATCAGTCAGGAATTTGTCAGGAACATAGCCCCCTCACTCACTCAAAACAGTTGCACTAAGTTGGTAGCTAGAAATCCAAATTATTGTAAAGCAAAAAAAAAAAAAAAAAAAAAAAAAAAAAAAAAAAAAAAAAAAAAAAAAAAAAAAAAAAAAAAAAAAAAAAAAAAAAAAAAAAAAAAAAAAAAAAAAAAAAAAAAAAAAAAAAAAAAAAAAAAGATAAGAAAGGATATGGAGAAACAAATCTAAAGGAAATTAAAATTTTGACAGTGAAGAGCTAAATGTGTTTTAATAAATAAAATTAACTACGAGAAAATGATTCATCCCTGAAAATAAATGAGATAAAAATTGACTGTTTTTCTCTTAATTTTGTTTGCCTAGTTATTATCTCATTTTCTTCCTTGGAGATGATTCTCCTGAGGTGATGTTGAGTTAAGGCCTAAATTTCCCAGAGTTGGGTTCCACCCCTGAAGTAAGCTCCCCTCGACGTTTTTTTTTTTTAATTTTATAATTGGTATCAAGTATACAGTACATTAGTTAGACATTTATATAGTTTATAAAATAATCTCCCCAATTGCTCTTTCTCTCCTCTAGCTCTATACCTCTTTTATTCACCAATGATAAATTTTTCCCTCAACCTTTAAAACTGCAGCAGAGGCTCTTGCTACCAGGGAGAACTCACTTACAAGCCAAAGCCACAGCCAGGAAAACCACAGCACAGGCACGTTTGCCTCTTCCACTCCCCACTTCTCCATCATTTCCTCTTCTTCTCTGATTCAGCTCCTTTACTCCCAGTACCCAAAACCATCTCTAAGAGGCCACTGGGTCTCTTAGAGGAGTCAATTCACTTTAATTTGAATTTGCTCAGGTTTGGAGAGAATAAGTATTTAAAAGGACCATAAGAAAAGAAATCCTAAAAATCATCATCTTTTATAGTAGATAATTCTGAGATGGAATAGAAATTTCTGACTTCTGTGTATCTCAGTGGCATGAGCTTCCAACTATTATGCTCATGTATTTCTTAAAAGAATTATTTAGGAAATGAGAAATTATCATATATTTACATGTGGCTTACAATTTGCAAAGAATTTACACATGTCAATTTTCTCTTTGGGTGCACAAAAATTGCCACTTTCACTGGAAGATAGAAATAATATATCACTATCAATCTCCATTCTACAGTGAAAATTGACTTCCTCAAGGTCATACAGTTCTCTAATGCCAAGGGTATGATGGGTCTTCTTTCCAGCCCCTATACTGTTTCATCTTACATTTTACATTGTACCTCATAGCTACAAATTGCTAAGCAGCTGGCTAGTTTATGAATGTGAATTAATATCAAGGGAAACCTGATAAGAATGTAGAATTAGTTTAGCCGAGCTCCTCATCAGCAGGTTTGATCCTTGAATGAATACTCTGTTTCTCACTATCTAGCTCTTTAACACTCTCTCTAACACACTCTTTCTCTGTCTCTTTCTGTCTCTCTGTCTCTCTGTCTTTCTGTCTCTCTGACTCTCTGTCTTTCTGTCTCTCTGACTCTGTCTCTCTCTCTTTCTCTCTCTCTCTCTCTCTCTCTCTCTCTCTCTCTCTCTCTCTCTCTCTCTCTCTCTCTCTCTCTCTCTCTCTCTCTCTCTCTCTCT